>CM059190.1:90448851-90750984 GCA_030323885.1 Branchipolynoe longqiensis | reverse complement strand
AGTCGTTGGGCTGTCGTCGGCCTTGTCGTCGTAGTGTGACTGCTACATAAGGAGGCTGTAAGGCATTTGTGACTTAGGCATAACTGAATGAGTTGAAGTATTCTTGAGAGTGAGAAGCACACAACAGAATTTAGCTGGTTAAATATTCTGCTAATTGTAAAAAGACTTCTGATTTTGATACAGAACTACATTTGACACGTGACAAGAGGGAGGATATGAGAGAAAAGATACTTATAATAAGAGGTTCTTCTTAATGCATAAGAGTTGTATGTTTATTGTTATGCATTGGGAAGACCAAGCACAAACAAACTAGCTTAGGCGCCAATATTTAAACTCCTCAGAATGCATCTAAGTGGCCAGGCCCTTGAACAAGCACCATAGTGAGGGTCCTGTGCTCTACCTTGCTTGTGGGTTCAATTTTGTTTTTTTTCAAGTGTTTTTATTCCTCTGAATAACATGGTGTCAGCGCTAATGCACTGGTCTTCCATCCCTAATGACAATTGCCACTACACAGTAATCACATCAACAATATAGACAGTCAATCTGGAGCCAAATGAAACCAAGGACAAAATGCCAATTGACAATTTTGCCATTACCCCACCTTGAACTTGATCATCAATAGAATAGGAGAAGGACTGGTTGGCTAATGTCAGGATAATGTGAGTAAGTGGGATATTTTTCAGCAGCACTATAACGCCAATGTAACAAACCTGTACCGTTCTAATATGAGCTCAAGTGTTACTACTACTAATACTAGTATGTACATCCCCAATTACTAACTCAAACTTCAGCCATCCAGTGTCCACGTTGCACTCGCAACATCGGTAATTCTGGCACTGAGGGAGGACTACCCATGGCGCCACCTATCGAAGTAACTGGAACCAAACCACCTAGCGACTTTCTTAGGCGATACGAGCCGACAACGCGCCCGGCTGGCGTGTCCACTGCCAACATCACTTCCAGTCAACACGCCGCTCAGACCAGACGAGCCTTTCTCCAAAATTGACTTCCCACCCACCCTCATTATAGCAGGGTTGAGTGCCTGGTCGATTAACGGATTCGAGCTGACTACCTCTTAGCTCTTATACTCTAATTGTTGACGGAGTCGAACTTACTATCTGTTAGCTCATACTTCTAACTGTTAGCCTTACCTTGTATTACACTTGACATTGTATTAAATAAAGGCCAATATTATAGTCGTCCGTCTCCGCGTCGTGAATTACTTACAACCCCCTACCCCTCGCACTTAGTTACCCTCTTCAAACCCCCCCCCCCCCCACCCCGCTCCTACCTCCATCTCCCAATTCTAATTAGCAACAGGTCTTGGGTAGCCCACATACTCACCGAATAGGTTACGAACTGGTCGCGATAGGAAGATGATCCCGCCATAGGTGATGTAGATATGGTAATACATCCTACAGGATTGATGATTTGTGTTCGTGCCGGATCTTTGTGCCATTCATATGCCTGCAAATATCATAAACTATAATAGCCTTTACAATAACGTTTTTTTCATTATGCAGGGATGAAAGTGGTCTACGGGGAAAAAACCCGGAAATGCTGATATTCTCCCATAGACTTAGCCTTGTCAGGGATCCGCGGAAAATTCCCGGAAGTCGGGTTTATTACATATATGTTTAAAGCACATATTAGTAGTATATGCTGATAATGCTGCGCCGTTTGAAGCATGTATTAGTAGTGTACACTGATAGTGCTGCGGTGTCTGCACCACATATTGCTGTGGCGTTTGAACAACGTATTGGTATGCACTTATAGCTACAGGAAAAATCCCGGAAATCCGCGAAATCGCGGAGATCTTTCATCCCTGATTATGTGAGAAAAATTCACGACGAGGCAAGGAGTGGCATAATAGTGTTTTTATTCAGTATCGTAACAGGCAAGACAGGTAGCCACTGCCAACAGCACTTCCAGTCAAGACGCTGCTCAGACCAAACAAGCCTTTCTCCAAAATTGACTGCCCACCCACCCCATTATAGTATATTGCACTCGCAACATGGGTAATCGGGGACATGTTGCGTAGTTCATTTTCTGACACTTGGTGGCGCGTCGGTACTAGTGGGCCTACACGGTCATTGACAATGCTTTGAGTTTGCCGGTACGCGCAGTGCAACACGTATATTTTATTCAAAATTAATAGAAATGCAGAAGCCTAACCTTATAAATTTAATATAATCTATTCGTTGAATATGTTTTCTATATGTATACCAAGCGGTTTGTCTCTAGGTGGTGTGGTTTTAGAGATATTTGACTTCTTCTGTATGAAGATTGCTCACGGCCATTGACAATGCACTGAGTTTGGCGGTACGCCCAGTGAAAAACGTTTGTTTTATTCAAAATTAATAGAAATGCAGAACCCTGACCTTATAAATTTAATATAATCTATTCGTTGTATGTTTTCTATATGTATACCAAGCGGTTTGTCTCTAGGTGTTGTGGTTTTAGAGATATTTGACTTCTTCTGTATGAAGATTGCTCATACTATGAGGAAATAGGTAGGAAATGTTTTATTACTATATGTTTACATATTGTGGTTAATAGAATTGTGCATTTTTATTAATATTTTGGTGGTAATTAGACACATAAAATCGGCGAATATTTCGGGAGTGTGAAAAACGGCCGTTTTTCAGATTAGTAGCACAACTTTAGACACTATGTTGTCTATGAACAGTCTTTCAAAAATACATGAAACAAATATCCTAAGTTTGTCATATATTTGTCTTAAATCCTAGCTAAAACTCAGGATGTTAGAGTAATTATTTTGTAAGATTTAACAGCATTTTTGGAGTAAGATCAGGCATAATACAAGATTGCAAATGGCGCCGATTGCTGGGTGATATTGTAAGGATTTCCATACACCCAGTAGGAGCCTACAATACAGATTTGTGCAGTTTATTAATATTTTGCTTGTAATTAATATTTTGGTGGTAATTAGATACATAAAATCGGCAAATATTTCGGGAGTGTGAAAAACGGCCGTTTTCAGATCGGTAGCACAACTCGACAGGGGTGTGTATTGTCACCATGTCTATTTAACCTGTACACAGAGATGATTTTCAGACACATTGAAGATTGCAAGGGAGTGACAATAGGTGGCATGAACGTCAACAATCTTAGATATGCCGATGACAGTGTAATACTAGCAGACAGTGAGAAAAACCTACAAGATATAGTGAATAGAATCAATAAAGCTGGAATACTATTCAACATGAAGATGAATGCCAGGAAGACCAAAACAATGGTTATAAGTAAAAAGACCATTTTGGAACATGCTAACAAAAGGAAATGTACAATATGTTGATCAGTACATATATGTGCAAACTATGCTTGACAGGGTTTATAGATTCTAGAAACTTGAGATATGACCTTTATACAAGTATCAAGTTCAAATGTATTTGGTCAAACGTAATGCAATTTTCAGTTGATCATTGAATGACATTGCTGAGTTTCTTGTTTTATGTATATTGCAGCTACAGTTTTGTATTTAATTAATTGGCACATTGAATTACTAAATATAACTGTCATTTATATTATATTTGAAGGTACTAAGTTGTAAAGCATGTTATCAGAAAGAGCTGGTTGCAATTTTGGGAAAATCGGATGTATACTTTTCAAACTACAGCCGAAAGTGTAAATTCTACTCCTTAATTGGTATGCAAAATTGAAATTTATGTCAATTTTCTCAACAATTATCATGATTATTCTGAAACTATAATAATATTGGTTCATTTGTGGTAACTCATTTTTACTACATGATGTTGTGGATAGTTGGGTGAAGTTTCAAGGATATTGGTTGTGTATTTCTTTAAATATAAGCATTTATGTACCTCATACCTCTTAATTTCTCATATTGACAAGTGGCAATTTGTGTTTTTTGCCATTTTGAATGGCCAATATCTCAAAAAATAATTATGTCATGACTCTGGAAAAAAATAGACTTGATATATGCATATAGATAACACAGAGTCCTGAAAGACAAGTTCATCTGGCCATTATATTTTGAATTATTGATGTCTGAAATGTGGGTTTCATGCAAATTGCCAAAATAGCTGTTTTTTGCATCATTTTTGTCCATATTAAAAAGCCTACAACTTTTTAAGTAATCATCCGATCTTAATGAACTTTGTGTCATTTTACTTCTGCTGGTAAGAGCTATGTAACTATATCAAAATACGGTACTTTCTATTGAGTTGCAAAAATGAGTTGGGATACCTACTCATAGTCATTGGGTTTGCAGTGTGACAGTGTGCCGAATAGGCCCACTCGTTCAGTGGCGCGGCGAACGGCAGGAATTTGAACTAAAAAGTCGGAGGTCCCCCATTCTGGCACGACTACCCATGGCACCACCTATCGAAGTAACTGGAACCAAACCACCTAGCGACTTTCTTAATCTTAGGCGCTACGAGTCGACAACGGGCCGGCTGGCGTGTCCACTGCCAACAGCACTCAACCAAATAAGGTTTTGAGTGCTTGAGTGGCAATGCAAAAGGGTCCTTTGGTACATAGGTGTATAGGGCGTCAGAACGCTACGCTCCAAGGTCTTTCGGAGCATGCACAGGCCTGTCAGTCATTAACAAGGATCAGGGGATCAAAGTGATCTCCGGGAAGAAAAGCGGAAATGCAGATATTCCCCCATAGGTTTAGTATTGTCAGGGAATCCCGGAAAAATCCCGGAAGTCGGGTTTCATACATATTGGTATGTGCTGATAGTGCTGCGGCGTCTGCACCACATATTAGTATATGCTGATGGTGCTGCAGCGTAAAACAACGTATTAGTATACACTTATACTAAGTTATAGTGCTGTGGCATTTGAACAACGTATTAGTATACACTTAGTTATAGCTACAGGAAAAATCCCGGAAATCCGCGAAATCGCGGAGATCTTTCATCCCTGATTTTTAATTGCATAAATAATTTGCCTGTTGAAAATCCCAGTACTAGATTTAGAAAGTAGAATAAAAGTTACTTTGATTGTCATGTTAAAAAAGATTGTTGATGTTTTCATTATTTATTATGGCTCACAGAGAGTTCAGAGAACAGGTATACTCTGGCAGTCATTGCATGCAAGCTCCATGAATCAAGTTTTTTACTGACGAAATTGTCATTCTCTAAATTTAATTTAGATAATTCTAGAACTAGGTAAATCTAGATTTATATCTAGAAATACAGTCTACTCTGTCTATAACGGACACCCATGGGTCTGGAGCAAGATGTCATTTGTACAATTAGTTATTTCTACTATTCATCACTTCTACAATTTGTCATTTCTACAATTGGTCATTTGTACAATTAGTCATTTCTACTATATTATAACTAAATGGCATGTCATTATTGACAGAGAATATTGATCAAATAGGTGAAAAACGGCTCATTGTCCGCATAAGACGGTTGTCCATTAGACACAGAGGCAATGCTATTAAATTAAAGGGGTGCCGTGACGGGACCAGCACTTTTTGCCGTTATTGACATAGATTCGTTATTGACAGAGGCCATTATTGACAGAGTAGACTGTATCTCGTTACTAATTCAGGTAGGAGTTACTACCTATGATGATATTTCTGATCAAGAAACCAGGACAGCATTACACATTGATAAAAACTTTCTTTCTATTAACATTATTTCTACTTTGAAGGGTTCAATAATCATCGCATTAATTCCTATCATTTAGTAAGCCATGAGTAAATGATAACTCTATACAAATTTAATACTTATTTCCAGAGTTGAAACATGCTACCCGAGTATGAACTGAGCACGGGATTTGTCTATTATGCATTGGCATCACCTATCGACTAACTTTTAATTGTGGAACATCATTGGTAAAGTGGGTTGAATGAGTGGGTGGTGCTCATTTGTTAACATTGCTGGATACAGAGAAACAGGTGGCACACACGCCTACCTAAGAGTAACACCCAAAGTCCCTCACTCTCCCTCCTTCACCCAGTGACCACTCAGAATCTATTACCGTATTCTCGCGGGTTAATGCCCTGAGGGCGTTTAAATTGGCAAATCACTGAAGTGGGTGGGGTGGGCATTTACCCACACATGGGCATTTAAGGGGTGGGCATTTACAAAATATTGGCCAAGTGGGGGGTGGGCATTAACCCACACATGGGCGTTAACCCACGAGAATACGGCAATCCACACACCTTCACCCTCAGGTGAGTCAACACCAACTGGTCAGTCAACACCTGCAAAATTGTTCACCCACCCACCTAGACATCCTCACCATTGGTAGTAAGTTTAAGCTACACGGTCAATCATAGTGCATAGTGTTTCCTAGATAAAGGATTCACCCTGTACTCGCAGTACACGGGTGAATACCAGCCCTATATAAAAGCTGTCAAAAAAGCGGGGGAATGAAATGAGAGCCTAAATCCACAATCTAAAAAGCAATACATATTCTTTATATATGTCTTAATATTTCCCCGCTACCTTAGAGTTGAAAAATATAATAAAACATCCAGTTTAATAGCGGATGCCAGTATCTCCCGGACGGCGTCGGCCGCGGAGGCGGGGCTGTGGCGGATGGCCTCCTCGCGGTAGGCCGGCGAGGTGGCGCGTGGTGGTTGACTGGAGAGGTGACGGTACCTCTCGTACTCCGGGTGCGCGGCCCCGGGGAGGGACGCCTGAGGCGGCGGCGGGGGCCGGGCTGTGGTGTTGGTAGGTAGAATTTAAAAGTGAAATCGACGGCGTTCTATCGCCGCCATATTGTCTTTTTGCTTCTCTCCCATTTCACCAAATCTGTGCCGATATAAGTAGCCATTAGATATTGGAACCAGGCATTCTACTTCCTGTTCCATACTAAAGCCAATTTTGCCAGTATTTAGACAATGTTGTCGTTCACCCGAGTACTACAAGTACAGGGTGAATCTTTTATCTAAGTGTTCCCCACCTGTTGACTCCCATTGCATAAATAATTTGATTAGTCATGTTCTTGAAAATTAAGATATTTCTCAATTGATATAAGTGAACACCTTTATACCACAATGTTAACACTACAACTTGCATGTCAGAAAAAAGGAATGATGTCATCAGCTTAAAGCGTCATAGTCCGATGGAGCATCAAATTTTCAGAACCAAAACAAAGGAAAAACTGAGTCAATTTAATGGAACATGTTACTGCAGAAATCTATGGTGTCAGAGTTGTGGCATGCTTGCCAAAGATAATTGTACATGTTTGCACTTCAAATATAAATCTCAAAAGTTGGTTGTTTAAAATGAAAGTTACTTCAAAGTAAAGTAAGGTGGATAATAACAATCAATTTAATATCTTTATCTGAGAAAAGCGACAGAAACTGAAGAGGATCGGACTATGCAACTTTAAGCAGATGTGCAAACAATGCTATGTTTAGATGACAATAGTGAGCAATTAGTTAGTATAAACCAAGTTCATGCTTACTGATCTATAGTTGGTACTGTTGGACATAGGATGATAGTCAAGTCCCAGCTTTAACGAGCCTTTCCTCGGAGGACACCTATGACGGCTGGAAAAATAAACAATTAACACAATTATACAGATGAACCCCATTCATATGGTCAGCTGAGGTTAGGCAATTGGAAACTATTGACCGATCCCACACTCACGCCGTTTTGGTTAGGGGGAAAGGGGTGGGGGTTGGGCGGGGGGGAGAGACAAACTGATGTCTGATTGGATGCCAAAGCAGATCTGGTAGTCAAAATGTTATTCTAATAAATGTTCAAGTATCTCCAGGGATCATACTGGTTTCAGGCACACAAAAAAGCGGAAAATCATGCACAGATTATCCCGACGGCTAATTTCCGTTTACAGGTCTATATTAAAAATACCCCTAGGCTGTGAACAAATCCCGTAATTACAGCTGCACTGGTGAGTGTCTCTGCGCCGCTAGTGGTTCACTGGGCACTCAGTGTCATCGCAGATCTCTCAGCACTGATGTCGATTGCATTCAAAAGTGAGGCTACACGAAATCAATGGTGGCACTCGGAAAATGAGATTGGTTAATATAATAGTATTACTAGACTTACTTGTAAGTTGATGTATTACTAAGATTCTTACGAATCTACGAATACAAAGGTAAGAATCAGGGGAGAGGTCAAGCCCTGCGCAGACCAGATGTAGCCTCAGTTTTCTAAGTTGGAGGGGAGTAAAAAACCTAAAACCAGGATCAGCAAACCCCTACCCTGTACCCTTTAACACAATCTTGTACTTCTTATTTACCCTCGAGTAATTGTAATTTTTGGTTCAAAAGGTGTGGGTGGGCGGGCCCTTGATCCTTACCTTTGTAGTCGTAGATTTGTAAGAATCTTAGTAATACGTCAACTTACAAGTAAGTCTAGTAATACTGTTATATTCTTACTTCATCTTCCGAATACCGGAAGTTAAGTACCCGGGGAGAGTCTTCAAAGCATGTTTTTTTACGACCCGACAGGCCATATTCCATCCTTCCCTTTCTTGTCCCGTGTACTCCTTTCAGCTTTTAACACGTGTTTTGAATAGACTTAATCAGAGAGTATTTCTATTTTCACTCCTTTTATTTTTTAACAAAATTAACAACTTGTGAAATCTTTAACTTTTTGGGGATTTTTGTTTTGTTCCCAATTCTCGTATTTTTCATAATATTTGGTATTATAACACTAGTTTGTTACCCTTGGTCTTCTTAAATACTAGTTTTTCACATTATTCATACCATCGTGTATATCTTTAACGTCAACACCAAACTGTTGCCTTAACTAACCATGCCATTACCTTCTCGCCTTATGTTTACTTAGAATCAACCTCTGTGTTTCTCCTGGATCTTCCGGGGACTTTGTGTCCCTTGTATCACTGCATATCGATACCTGCCAAGTTTAACACATTAAGAGTCCATCTGCCGTACGTGGTCCTCGAAATTGGGTCATGAGGACCAATGTACAAGATCAATAGCTGAGTATTGTTTCTCCAGATGTTGACTGTTCTAGCAATGTATCTTTTCAGGGTTCTAACAACACATAACACCTTGTTTTCATTATATGAATAAAACAGAGAATTATGTCCATCGTAGAAGCAATCGCTGTGAGTGCACCCAAGATCCCTTTCGATGCTGTCAAGAGGGAGCTCTCTCCATCTTTCCTCCTCCCCTCTGCAAATCTAATTTCCTCATTCAACCTTTGAATCCTAGCCACAGGTATGTCTACCAGACCTGTGTAGCCTCTCGCTACCTCCCGTATTGTCTTCAAATACTTAGGGGCCCCACCAGCCGGGCCTTTGTAGTAATAATGGTGAATCGCCCCAGCCATACTCTCACTAATGGTAATCCATGGTGTCACCGGTTTCCTCAGCTTCTTATACACCTCTTGTAATTCTGTCAACAGAGTGCCACTCTGTAAGCCCTCTGCTAATTTAAAGTCGCGATGTTTTTGTACCTTTGCGGTCGACGTGGTCACAGCAGCCATCAACACATTAGTCGCCGGTGTTGACGGCCCCGCCCTGCCACTTCTGCCGGCTGAGGCTTAGGTGGCGATGGCACTCTAAAATTGCCGAAAGGTGATATTTTTGGGACGGACGAAACACTTTTCGCCGCACTCGCTTCACCAACTTTTACTTAACTAGCTTTTACACCCAACTTCGCTTGGTGCCATTCATCTCTAGTGTTGTCTCATAACTTTTCAGTTTCTGCTCTTAGCACTCTGGCTTCTCTCAGTGTCGACATCTCTTCAAACATCCTTTTAAACTCCAGAAAATCTGGTTGAGAGGTACTGGCAGGAGACTGAGCTTTGATCGAAGTATCAAACTCGACAGCTCTCGACTTTGTTCTTGGCTTGGCATCCGCCGCCATCTTCTTTTTCGGCTTGGATTTACTGAGTCTAGAAGGCTCTGCCGCATTACAGTCCGACTCACTAGCCATTAGTGCTGTCGGCGTATGATCTTCTGTGGTCATCATTTTTGCCATTTGAACCACTTTCAGCGACCACTCCATCTAATTGCACGACAGTACTTGTTTTCGATCGGCCGGGAGTAGTGTCAACGCACGTGCTCTCACCGTCTACACGCTCATTCTGAAACGATAGCGTTAAGATGTATTACAATGGGTGTCACAGCGACCCAAAACATCATCATCATCACACACAACATCACGACATGTAGTACCATAATATAAACCAATATAAATATCTGTCAACTAAGGTAATCCTCTTTTATCACTTACCTAAAGTTGTTCCACCTCCAACTCGCTGTTACTCCACCGCTGCTGAGTTGCTAACTGAGGCTACATCCGGTCTGCGCGGGCATGACCTCTCCCCGGGTACTTAACTTCCGGTATTCGGAAGATGAAGTAAGAACTAACATCAGTAACATCTATTTGAGGCTGAATGAAAGTGGCTGTAAATTAACTGCTATATCGTGCTGACTGCTCTATGCCTATGGATCTGAATTATATCATTTATTTGTAGTAATTTGCATTCCTCCACAACCTGTTTTTTTGCAACTGCACTATTACATAGCATACATCATGAATAATTTTACTAACTTATGATTAGATACTTCACTACTTCAATTGCTACTCAGTAGCATAATAGACTAAAAACGAATTATCATTGCTATTATAAATATAGGAACATTCAATTTACAGGGATGTGATTGGCCATCAGCAAATAAACTCTAAAAGTCAGGCTGGGAGCTTGGGGACTACCCAGACCCCCAACATGACCCTGGGCAGAGCACCAATGGCAGCCCAGTGGGCAGCGCCCCCGGATGCTCATGCAATTTAAATGTGCTAAGGGCCTTAAAAGTAGTATTTTCAGTAGAAAATATACATTTTCTTTTCTTTATACATGCAAGTCAAGTTCTTACCCCCTATATAACGCCAACTATTTTTTTACCGGATTTACACGAATCACAAGAATGACAATTTCATTATAAAAAGAAATCGGAAATCTGCAAATCCACAGAAAAATTACATCCCTGAATATAGTTATTAAAATTATATCATATCGTAATTATATTGATGGAAATGTGTTATTTATATATATTCCTAACTAGATTTACATGTATTTAGCAGTTATATGCTGATATTGGGTTTGAAGTATTATGTCACTTGGAATGAGATGATTATGATATATTTCTCCTCAACTCGCAGTTGTGTATTCTCAATAATATGGGTGTGAAAACGAATTCAGCACAGAACTATACAGAGTATATAATTGGGGCTTGCTTTATTTTTATCTAAATGTCACCGGCTATATATTTTATACTTGAGAGCGGTTTTTCAGAGCCGACAATTGTCCACCCAGTGATGGTACTGTTAATGTTCTTTGACTTAACGCTATAAGGATTGCAAATACGGTCTTAGACTCACCCACACTTGCACGACTGGCAAATGCATATTGGTCTCTCAACAAGCGTCATAGTGCTGTGTGACGTGACCGTCCAAGGAAATAAAATATGAATTCCTGTGGCAAATAAAAGAAAACGAGACTTAATCAGCAATTCATACTTGGTGGATTGATAAGATAAACACTGTATATGTTAACAAACATCGTGATCGAATACAGCTTTATATAGACAGGATACTTTACTGTCATTATATAAAAAGGCCGAGCGGCTTCTCCATTATTGTTATTCGGATTATTACTGCACAGTAATACTCCCGGTATTTAATTGTGATTAATATGTATATCGACCTATCACTGCCCGACTTGATCGATCCCGTGCTGCTCTACTGCAGCGCCACCGCGTGTTGGTGGCGTGCGAGCCTCCATTCGGCCATTCCTCACGGGGCTTTCAAATTTATAACCAGCTAGGCATTATGCTAGCCTAGATCTCGCATTAAAGTGATCAACCCATACTCTTGTTGTGTCCTGTCTGATCTGAGAGTAGGCTAACTTTATAGGTTACATGATTTGAAAATAATTATTCCCTGGGGATTACTTATTGCTTAGGCTTAGCATAAGACGCACAATTACTCATCTAAATTTGATGTTAACAATATTTATCATGTTAAACATGTATATATATATGTATATATATATAATACAACCACAAATCTAAATATAATTCCATTGGTTACATCGTCCTGATATGACCTTAGATGTTGCCAGGACGTAACACTCCAACAACCAAGCATTGGTTACTAAATCTGGGATTTGGTAGAGAATTTGTATGCACGTTCTAGATTTATACAAATTAGTTGAAGGTTTGCATTATGTGCATTGCTGAGCATATTTAAGGCCCTGTCACATTACGGCGTATGGCGGGAGCGTATTGAAAACCTACGTAAGTCCTGCGAATGCCGGCCTATGATGACCTTTGGTGACCTCTCGGGTGGGTTAGAGCGTATGAGTGACCTATGAGGAGCGTATGAGGAGCGTATGGGAGCGTGCTGCAACATTTTTTGACTGTCTTGATTGGCATGTGGAGCGTATGAGGAGCGTATGAGGAGCGTATGAGGAGCATATGAATATTTGAGGAGCGTATGAGGAGCGTATGAGGAGCGTATGAGGAGCGTATGCGAAACCTATGCGCGACCTATGTTATCTCTCCGCGGTCCGCCGCTTGGTGGCTCCTGGGTATATATAGCCTGCAGCAACAGTCTCCCCTCACTTTGCCACCATGCCTGCTAAGAGGAACACCACTGCTGCTGCTGCTGCTTCTGCTACTGCTACTACTACTACCAGTACTACTGCTACTACACCAGCCTCCAGAGCTGCTGTAACTACAGGAGGAGGACTAGGCCGTGGGAGAGGCAGAAAGAGGCAGACTTTGTTACAATGCTCTCCATCACCAGCCTCCTCACCTGCCTCGCCACCTCGCCACCTCGCCACCTCGCCACTCTCCACACCACTCTCCAGAACACCACTCTCCAGAACACTACTCTCCAGAACACCACTCTCCACTGGAGGAGCTGGAGATGGAAGTGGAGAGGTCGACGACGCAACGCTGGCGTCCCCGCTCCAGCTCGCCATCTCCTGCCTCTCGGGGCAGCTCACGGGCATCGTCCGCTGCCTCCGCCGCCTCCGCCGCCACCACCGCCTCCAACGCCTCTACCAGCACCGGTGGCATCTCCGCGTCAAAGAGACGGAGGGCCAAGAAGAGCGACTGTTCTCTGTCGGTCTTCAAGGAGGATCAAATGTTGGACTTCCTCCAGGAGAACCCCATCATGTGGAACATGAAGCTCACGGATTACCGCCGCTCAGACAGAAAGGCCAAGATGTGGGAGGACCAGGCGACACTTCTGGGGACCACAACAGTCCATCTCCAGAAGTGGTTCAAGTCGCTCAGGGACACGAACACGCGGCTCCACAAGAAAAAGAGCGGGGACGGAGCCGCTGACCTGACTGAGCGGGAGCAGTGGATCCTGCGCAAGTTCGGGTTCCTGCGGTCCGTTGTCCGTCACCGACCGGAGCCCTGCAGGAGTGTAAGTACATAATCTTTTATCGTTCTGACAAGTGCGGCCGTTAGTATTCTCGTAAAACCGCTCGTATTCTAAGTTTGTTATGTTATGCTTTTGTTGTATTTATGTAAATATTCTAGTTATTTGTTAAATGTTATTTATTTCTTTAATGTTGAGTTGTTGTGTAGTTCTTAAATCGAGATATTGACAATAGATGTATCGTGATATAATCGTTAACAATCCATGTTTGCATTTAACGTTAATTAGTTTTGCTTTATATATTTTTTATTTACTTTTGACTTGTCGTGTCTTTTGTCGAAATATCGATTTGCATTCATGTTACTTATGTTATTTTATGATTTTGTCTTGCAGTTGGCCACTCCTGTCACGGCTCCGCAGCTTGATGTCAGCGTGGAGGAGAATGTCCCGACTGATGTGGAGGTGGCGATGGACGAGGATCTTCCACCCACTCCCCCCGCTACATCCCAAGAGCAGGGAAAGGGGAGAGGGAAGCGATCTGCCCCAGTCGACAACAACCTCCTCGCTGCCATCCACAAGAGGTTCGACGAGTCTGCCGACATCCTCAAGGTGATGCAGCCGCCTCCTCCTCCACCTCCACCGACGGTGACGAAGCGAGTGGCATTCGCCAACTATGTGCGGGACATGATCCTCATGATGCCAGAGGAGCGGTTTGTGTCCATTTGCGGTGCACTCAACCGCATGGTGTCGCACCATCTGGAGGAGGAGGAGGAAGGAACATTCGTGGCCCCGGTGGTTCGTGTGGCTGCTCCTGCACCTGCTCCTGCACCTGCTCCTGCACCTGCTCCTGGACCTGCTCGTGTGTCTGCAAGTGAGGCATACCAGCCTCAACCCCACCAGTGGACTCACCAGCCACCACCGGCATCACCATGGGCTTCACAGACACACGAGTATGTGCAGCGCTATATGGGGCAGCCGCACATTCCTCATCAGCCACAGCCACAGCCGCCTCTGCCAAGTCTTCCGCCTCAGCCTCTACCTCCAACCTCCGTGGGTCACGAGGCGGCCGCAGCTCCGCTGGTGGTACGGCCATCACCGCCGCACACTGCTGGACAACTACGGACATTAGGGATGGCGGGGCACACGAGGGGCTCTCCTGGAGACCTGGTGCACGTGGGTGCTCCGCCCACTGTGGGTGCGGCATGGCCGGGGACTTGCGCTGCCGCAGACATCGCGACTCCGACACATGGTGACCCCACCCAAGTGAACTTGTCTGAGTCGGCCAGCCCAGAAGGACTATTGAACTTGTCGGGGCTGTTCGGCATATCTGGCATGTTGGGCGCAAATTTGGACCTATTCCCCCCGTCAGCCACACAGTCGCCAGCTGATGCCACTTCTAATGGCAAGGGAGAGAAGTAATTGTAAATATGTGTAGATATGTAGTCTTAGTTTTTATTTATCTTTGTACATTTGTATGTATATATGTATATATATTGTATGTTTATATATTGTTTGTACATTTTTATGTATATATGTAAATATGTCAAGATATGTAAATAAGTAAAAATGTTACTGTCAATTTTAATTTTTTTGTCCGCGATCAGTAAAGGCATGCCATCATTTAATTGTTATACATTAAAGTACAATTAAAATAAAAATTAAAACATAAATAAAAACTTAAAATTAAAAATATTTATAATAGTCTTTCTCCTTCCCCTTTCTCCCTCCCCTCCCTCCCTCTATCTCTCTTCCTCCCTCTCTATCTCTCTTCCTCCCTCTCTCTATCTCTCTTCCTCCCTCTCTCTATCTCTCTTCCTCCCTCTCTCTATCTCTCTTCCTCCCTCTCTATCTCTCTTCCTCTCACTCTATCTCTCTTCTGCCCTCTCTATCTCTCTTCCTCCCTCTCTATCTCTCCTCCCCCTTGTGTAGTCTCTATCCCTCCTCCGTCCCTCCCCCCTCCCTCCATCTCCTCCCTCCCTCCCTCCTATCCCCTCCCCTCCCCTTATCCCCTCCTCCTCTAGCCCCTACTGAGGGGGGGGCTCCATCCCTCCCCCTCCTCTCTCTATCTCTCTTCCTCCCTCTCTATCTCTCTCTATCTCTCTTCCTCCCTCTCTATCTCTCTTCCTCCCTCTCTCTCTATCTCTCTTCCTCTCTCTCCCCCTCCCTCCCTCTAACTTGTCTCCCCCTTTCTGTCTCTGTGTCACTCTATTTTTCCCTGTGTTCTTAGTATGTATGTGAAAGATTAATTCATGCAAAAAGAGAGGAGATTCATTACAATTACATTAACTAGATGACTTTAAATTAGGGAGCGAAAGAACGTAACAGACATGTGAAGTTGTGTTTTCATATCTATAAAATGATATCATTTATTTTACTAGACATATAAACATATTAGCATCTCATATAACAGGAGACATGTCACAACATCACAGACATGTAAATAAGCGATAACAGTACAGTGTCAAGAAAAGCACATAAGTTTGCAAAAACAGTACACAGACACAGCGCATACAGACTGATAAAATGTTTTGTCAGATCATCCTGTCTTGCCATGACAGTGCTCCGTCGGGTGAGACGACCCAGTCTTTAATTAGATTGCGCTGTTCCTTTCCTAGCTTGGACGCGGTGTTGGGGTTAACAGGTAGAACGTCAATGTCAGGAAGGTTGTGGCCCTCTCGCCAACCTCCAGGCACAAAGTTGTTGTTGGCTGTCTCGGGACGATCCAGCTGCATGTTCTGTAGCGCTGGGTAGCGTGTCCTCATGAGGTTGTGCAGAACAATGCACGCCTTGACGATGATCTTCACGTTGGAGGGGTGGTGCTGCATAGTCGTCAGCAGCACTTGGAAGTGGTTGGCTAGAATGCCAAAGGCATTCTCCACCACTCTCCTAGCTCGGGAAAGCCGGTAGTTGAAGAGTCGCTCGTCATTGGTCAAGCCCCTCTTGCCGTATGGCTTCATCATGGTCGGCCGCAGGGCAAAGGCGTCATCACCGATCAGAAAATACGGCACATCCTTCTGGCCGTGGACGAGCGGTTCAGGGTTCGGAAAGCCTATGGTGCCACCTTCTGTGCCCGCCTTCAGCTCGGAGGCGTTGTAAATCTGGGCATCGGACGCGGAGCCCAAACCGCCAATATCTGCCAAGATAAATTTGTAATCCGCATCTACAAGCGCCAACAGGACCACAGAGAAAAAGCCCTTGTAGTTGTAGTAGAGCGACCCACTCTTTGCAGGGCACCGGCAGGCGATGTGCTTCCCATCCAGAGTGCCACAGGTATGGGGGAAGTTCCACCTCTCTGAAAAGAGGTCCGCAACGGCACGCCACCGTTCTGGAGTCGTCGGACACGTCATGACCTCGGCCATGTACTCGTCGACGATGGCTTTACAGACTTCACGCACTATCAGCGACTGTGTGTTGTGGGGCACCCTCCACCCAAACTTCATGGAGGAGTATTTTGTGCCAGATGCCAGGTGCCGCAGAGTAAGTGCTATTTTCAGCGCCGGCTCGAGCGGCACCCTGAATGTGGTCCGTTTTTTGGCGATCCTCGGTCCCATTCGCGCCACAATCTCGTCAAACCACTGGGGAGGCAGCCGCATGAAGTTCACAAACGACGCGGTGTCCTCGCTGCGGAGCTCGACCATCAGCTTGTCGAACAAGCCAAACTGTGGCCGCCTCCCAATCCAGGGTCTGACCCACACTGATCGTCGCCGCCGCTCCCTCCTCCTTCGTCTCTCGATACGGAACGCCAGAAGAACCCTGAGGTATAGAGTAAGCTCATGGTGATAAAGGGCAACTCTGTAGAAAAGCTGGAACTGTACTTGCAGTGCCTGGGCATCCATCCTGTATGAGCAGCAGAGCAGGAATGACCGAAGGAATGGCGAGGGTCCCCTTTATATACCGAGACCATAGGTCGGGCATACGCCGCCATATGCTACGCATACGCTTTTCATACGCAACCAATACGCTCTCATACGCAATGCGTAGGTTCTGCGTACGCTGCATATGCCCGAGATACGCCCGAGATACGCCCGTGACGCAAGTTGAGCGTACGAGTAGCGTACGCTGGCGTACCCCTAGCATACGCCAGCATGCCCCCAGCGTACGAGGAGCATATGCCGGCGTATGCTAAGCGTATGAACCATACACCCCCGTAGGTCGAGATTTTGTGAGCATGCAGAAAAAAATGGGGACGGACGGATTTATGAAAGCGTATGGCGGCATATGCCTCATAAGCCACCATCTGGCGGCATCTGAGTAGCGTATGCGTAGTGTATGAGTAGCGTATACGGCGTATGCCGACGTATATGACGTAACGCGCCTACGCCGCCATACACTCCCGCAAAAAACCCTAATGTGACAGCCCCTTTAGGAAATCAGATATTTTAATTTGAACTTTCAGTATCATGCAGTTATCCCACAGGAAGTTATACACTGTCGAATATGACATAGGGAAGCTGCTTACTTTGCTTCATCCAAGCCCAAGTTGCTGGTTAGATCATTATTGGTTTTAATTGAGCAAAACATGTTTATTCAGTAAACAACTTATTTGGATGATGCTGAGACAATGATCTTCAGACAATGAAACATTACTATTTATATACTTGTGATTGCCATGTAAAATAGCAAGTATTTATCAAATAGATAAGGTAGCTTGTTTGATTGTTGTTGTTTTACCTCCTAGCAACATCTAAGGTCATATCAGGACGGGTACCGACTTGTGTCAGTGCGCACTAATGGCGACTTTATAGTGCTGCCCCTCTGGAAGACCAGGCCGCCAGCACCATGACCTGATATACCACTCAGTCACATTATCCTGACACAATAAAGTAAGAATATGGTAGCAATGATTATATATGTAGATGCATATGATAAATATTTGCAGACAATAACTAGTAGGACTTATTACATATATTCATTACATTAATTGTGATGTGTGAGGGGTTCTGTTAGTGATTGTTCTGGATTTTAATGGAGGATTTATTGTTTAAGGTTGGAGTCTTTTTGGTTAGAATACTAGCAATGTGTCCACATTTCACATTGTATTATGATGATAAGGTTATTTGATTTTAATTTAAAGAGGTAATTTTGGAATCTATATTTGAAGTGAAAGCATCAGAAATTAGTTTCGGCATGCACATTGGAATGCTGGACAGCATAGGCTTCAGCAGTGAGTGTTCTTGTTAAATTTACTTAGTATTCCTTCTGTGTAACAATAAAGAAAGTTTATTTTATTTAACGACGCCTCTAGCGCACATTGATTTTCATCGGCTATTGCTAGTATAGTATTGGACGTCAAACATTTGGGCATTCTGACACATTTCTTTAGATAAGCAGCAAGGAGTCTTTTATATGCACTTTCCCACAGACACAACAGCACATACCACAGCCTTGGATGAACCAGTTGTGGACCACTGGTTGGAATGGAAAATAGCTCAAACTGCAAATGTGTCCACTGACCAGGATCGATCGGATGACTTACGTCAACTGTCATTGTAGTTACAATGGTATTGTAACTACAATGACAGTTGACAGTATTCAGTATGGGGCCGATATCATATCGTCATGGCGTCTACGTCAACGTTTATGTTATAATGTAGCACTAAGAGCAATATACTGCACCATTTGACATATATTGTCATATAATTTAGCGGATTTTTGAATGCACAGCTACACACGCAAACCGCACACAAATAAACACAACACACCAACAACACTGAACCGTATCAATCACGCCGTTTTCAGCATTCGCTGTCATTTCTTGCAGCAAGTGTATGTATTAATTAGCCATTAAAAACACACCTAAGCTATTGTGTCTGCTTAAACGTAGAATCAACATAAACTTACCGTTAAAACATAATAACCCTGCCCTAAAAAAAAAAAGAGAAAATAAAAGAAAAAAAACTAAACAAAAGGCACCCCCCGTCACCGGAAGCCCCCAGTTGACTGAGCTCAGACTTCTACGTGACGTCACATGGTCGACATGGCGCGTTGCTATGAATACGTGTACACTGATCCCGACGTCACGTCTGCGTTTGACGAGAGATGGCGCCACCTCATGCAAACTCCACCTCTTTGGTGCAGGTGCACGCCCATTAGGTGGCGCGACGGAGCCACAGACGGATCATTTTCGGATCCTGGTTGTATTGCTGATGACACCAACACAAATCTAGCGTATATGACATCTTGACCAAAAGCTCGCTGCTTTAACGCTCGTCATCAAATTAATTACTCTAATAAGTAACAATAATATCTCAAAACAAACAAAAACGTCCAATCCTGGTATTATTTCTATGATAAGGGACCTATGCATATTTTGCAAGACTTACTGCATACGGAGTATTTGGTGGTTGTTATTTTCTTTAAAAATGCCCTAAATTTATTATACTCTATTACACCCATTATCACATATCCGTATAACATACCCATATATTAACAAAGTGCTAATCAAAGATCTTGAACACAAGCACAAACATATTCCCCACTGTAACCTACAAAAACCAGGCGAATTCAGCTTCCACCAGTTCTGCAGGTAGGTTACCTTTACAGGAGGAACACGCCAGTTACGAATGGTTACACATTTAACATGGTTAGGCCCCTACACATCTAACATAGTTTAACGGCAAAACTAAAACGGTCTTTGTTACATTTAGGTGTATGCTAGAGGATGGAACTATTGATTGATTGATATATAAGTATATAAGATGAGAGCAGAGAAAAGATCGTCTTCTTCACCTACCAGAGTCTATGACTGCAGCTATACACAATCATGCCGCACGTGCCACCACATGCTCCGAGCACAAATTGAGCACAAATTGGACTCATCGGCCATCAACGAGTTCACAACAAATAATGAGTTGCTGTCGTCGTCACCACCGATGGCCAACCAAAGAAAGAAATAAGATGTACATGACATTAAGGCATAGGTATTTACATGTATGCCTATTTCGCTCATACACAGGGTGTTAGCTTTGCTCATATTGGAACGAACTTAGCACCTTCTATGGCAATGCACACCGGACCCAAGAGTTGCAAAAAGGTTTGGAGAACCACGTGAAAACACTCCTCAACGCTTCGATGTAGCACTGTCGTAGAATACAATTTGTTGGGAACTGAATCCGCGGCCAAAGCCACGCATAGATCTACAAGTGCATTCTCTTGTTTCCAACTGCCTCTTGTATGCATCAGAATACACGTTACAAGTACCTCTTTAATTCAGAAACCTTTGGACATTGCTATATTGTTGAACTACAGAAAATGCCTACAGAAACATGAATGCTTCCAAGCAAGGTTTTAATTGTTTCATGTAGTATAAAGCCCAAACCCCACAAAAATAAAAACAGCGGTGTCTGTGTCGGACCATAGAAATTTCCGAAGTCTGGAAAGCTGGATTAAAGACGTATATCAGTAGGCCTACAACTTAACGTGGACGACCACTAATCGTTGCAGCCGAATTGGTCATAAAGCGTATATTTAATTGGTGTCCAGGCAGTTACCTCCGATAACGTGTTGTAGGTTTATTCCTGGTTCAGTTTATTTACCTAAGCAGGGGTCTAGCTTCCATATAGACCGGTGCGTAACTGCATTGTATTCCAATGCGTTTTATTCCAATAGCATTCCATTCCATCTGCGTACCACCAGAAAATCCCAGGCTAGAGATAATGTGTTGTAGCTTTATTCCTAGTTCAGTTTATCTACCTAATACCCCTGTCACACTACGACATAACACGCCAGCGTAGCGGCAACATGAAAATTAATTTTACGCATCGAAAATCTCAGCGTAATATGTAAATACGGGGCAAAGTTGGACATCAGTGCCACATAGTTGACATGAGCATAACGTCGGTATAGCGTAGTTATGACGTGGTTCAACGAGTGGGGACAAAGGAATAATTAATTATGTCAATGTGAGGCTAGCGAAACTTCAGGGCGCGCGAAGTGAGCCTAGCATGACATTAGCGGCGGCTTAGCGGCGGACTGGCGTGATCACGCCCACTCTAATGTTGCCACGTCCGACTCAAACATTTTTCCTGACGTGAGTCGATGTCGACCCACCAAAGTGACTAGCGTCGGGCTGACGTGAGTAGAGCGTGGCCAGCATAATTCAAAACCAGACACAGATAATCACTTTTATCGGGCTAATAAATTTATTAATCAGGCTTAATAAATTTTCACACAGCCTTTTTTATTCTAATTCTTTCCGAGACATGACTTCTGTAAGCTTCTCTCAATAATACAATTGAGCCTATTAGCTTTTACCTACTCTAGTTATTCTCAGACAGTACAGCCTGATAGGGGCTATATTCTCAAACTCATTACTTATGTGCAGTTCATCTATCCGGGATATTAATTATGACTCTTCAGAATTTACTTATGTGCAGGTTATACTGATGCTGGATATTATCATAATATTTGTATGATAAGTCTATTAAGTGCAGGGTTCTTGTTTACGAAGCTTGAAATTGAAGACATGATGCAGCCGCTACAGGAGGATCACGGTCACACGTTCATCTCACATCCGGCACACACACATATTTTTAACCATTCCAACATTTTTTTCAACAGTCTTTCATTGGGTGGGTAGTTTGGGACCATGAACTCTCAGCCAAGCTGGGACCGGAGAGCTGATGGTCCCTTCTTAAATATGTTTTTATTGACATAATTAAAGACACTGTTGGATTTCCATCGGCCCAGTGTTCTTATACAGTCCAGCGGCATTCCCACTCTTGCCTACGCTTGGGCTCCCCCTCGACGTAGACTGTGCCCAGTGACCAACGGCCACCATGCAAGTCCGGCTGATTTCAGTGCAGTATGCATGCACTTCGTGAACAGTCGAGCAGTCAGAGGTTCCCCGTTCGCCATTACGAATGCTGGGGCACCCTCATGCACTGGGAATCGTTTGTTGTATCTGGCCCATGCACGTACTGGACAGAAGTCAGAGCCCGGAACTCGAGGTATGTCAACGGTGTAGACATCCTCCGGTCCGCTGGAAGTTTTTGTAGACCTGACCGTGATCGTTAGGTGCGTGAGGTGTGCCTTGATGTCGCTCCCGAGCATCATGTGACCGCCATCCCCCGTTACCTCAGAGTAAAACAAATTAGACTGTCTTAATAAGCATAAATAACCTATCAGTATAGCAACAATCAAGACCAAGCCATCATTACCGATTTTCATGAATTTTAAAATTATTATTTTAATGTGTTCAATTTTTAACGGGAATGCTCTATTTACATCTTTATTTTTTAGCTTACACATGCCAGATTTAATTATTGCTACCGCATAGCTATCAAATGCCTCAGTGTTACCTCTTAACAATCTCACCCACGTTCTTGCCCCACTCATATAGTTTTTTATAGCCCCTCCTGTTTTCAATTTATCGTTTAAATATAATGAATACAACATTACCGTTTTAAGTTTAGGTTTTTTAGGGTTATCTTTACTTTTACTACAAAACTTCAGATATTCCCTAAACTGTACCCTCTTATTACGCCACGTCCCTTCCAAAAGTCCCGCTGTAAAATACACGCTAAGCCTATTCACTACTGCGTGATTACCTGCAAGTTGATAAAGGCAAAACAAGACACTATCAACGAGCAGCTATTTCAAAGGTATAAATCAAGGACGTCAATGGAATGAGAAACATGCACCTCTGATAACCGTTTTTCACGACACAGTCGGTCGGCAATAGTCCGAAATTTATTGTCAATGAACAACCGACTAAGGGCATCCGCCAACACTAGGTCTTTACCAAGTTTGTGCACTACGTGGACGTCACAATTATTCAGCGCAGCAAAACGCCAAATCTCACGAGCACATGCACACAATACTGGGTCCCGCCCAGCGCCAGAGGATAGCACCTGTTGGGAAGCTGCATTATCAGTATTAATCACAATCTGATAATTATGTGGATCAGGAGGAGACAGTTTCTGTAATGCCAGAATCAAATTTAGAGCTTCTAACTGAGCAATATGAAAGTCATTACCAAGAAAATCAGCGGAATATCGATTTGAATAAAAATGAGTGTCACTAAATGCCCCACCACCAAGCATTGAAGAATCACATTCAATGATCCACTTCTTAGACGGGGAGTGCTTCAATAAAACTAATCTATTAGACCCTTCTGCATAACGTAGGAACCATGCCACATCCCTGACTAGCTCCTGACTAACAATAGCTTTGCCCACGAAGGGACAAGCTCTGAGAAAATCCAGAATACGATTCATAAAAATTCGTTCCTTAGAATACTTTCCAACTTCACATCGACTGCGTCCAAGTTTCGGCATCTTGCATATAAAGTATATCAAATTTACTCCTTGAAGTCACCGATCCGTCAGCGACGATGGCCAGGTAAGGAATGATTTCAGGCTTTGAACCTAACCGGAAGTCAGTTTTGTACCTAGCGACGCGCGCTATGAACTGTCTCTATGGTATTCATAATATCAGGCCCGTAGTCAAGATTTTGAATTATGCATGTTACCGGCAACATGGCTAATGGCAGCGTGCGGAAAAGCACCTGACCCACCCTGCCTTGGGTATAAATAAGGGTGCTGTGTTGCTCTCTCCTCACAACTTCTCCAGCATGCCACCGAAAAACACCCCCAGCTCCAACTCCAGCTTAACTTCCACTTGTGCTTCAAACCCCCACTATGGGAGGGGAAGAGTGAAGGGGAGGAAGAGGATGACTGGTAAACCACCAACATCACCAGCAGCAGCACCATCTCCACCATCTCCTATGGTCTCATCTCCTGCATGCCCGACTGAGGACAAAGAGGAGACTATGGACATGCAGTCCCTGTCTCCATCTTCTTCCCGTGCATCGTCTGCAGCCTCCACCTCCTACGGCTCACACCATCTGCAAGGAAAAGGCAAGAGGAGGGTGCACAAGTTTGACTGCACTCTGCCTGCAGACGAGGAGGAGCGGTGCTGGATTTTCTGCATGACACCACGGTCCTCTGGAACGTCAAGTTGACCGACTACCGGAGGACCAACAAAAGGAGCAAGCTGTGGGAGGACCAGGCCCAGAAGATGGGGAGAACCACTGCACATCTCCAGGCTGCATAAAAAGAAAAGCAGAGGGAGCAGTGGATCATGGACAAGTTCGACTTCCTCAGCTCAGTCATGCGGCACCGGCCGGAGTCCTGCAGAAGTATAAGTACTATATTTTGTCATTTGCATTCATGTGGATATTAATTTTTTTTTTTTAAATTTAATTATTCATTCATTTCTTTTAGACCTCATTGTGTACAAATCATTTAAAATATTTAATGGCATTATAATATGCAAGCATGTGGATATATTTATTATTGCCCTCATTGTGGATAAATGATTGTATATATATTGTCATGGGGGTGATGAAAATGGGAAATACTGCGCCTAGAGCGGGACTCGAACCCACATCTCTTTGCATTCCGGGCCAGTGTGCTAACCATTACACCACCTAGGCTCCCTGATATCAATACACTCCCCACGCCTACCTGTCTATGTGGTTACTTGCCTGAGAGGTCAGTGCAGACCACTACACTCGTCCCCCTGGAATTGTAAGTCTTGTAATGCTCACAATTACATACATACAGGCAATGCACTAACACATACATACACAGGGTAGGTTCAACAACCATACAGCGCAAAGCTTGTACAGGATCCTGATCACGGCAACCAGTGTCATGGGGGTGATGCAAATGGGAAATACTGTGCCTAGAGCGGGACTCGAACCCACATCTCTTTGCATTCCGGGCCAGTGTGCTAACCATTACACCACCTAGGCTCCCTGATATCAATACACTCCCCACGCCTACCTGTCTATGTGGTTACTTGCCTGAGAGGTCTGTGCAGACCACTACAATATATTTAATGGCATTATTATATGCAATGATCTGGAATTATTTATTATTACCCTCATTATGTAAAGTCATGTTGTCTTATATTCATTTTACTTATGTTGCTTTATTATTTTGTCTTGCAGGTGTTGGTCGCCATTGATGCAGTGCATGGCGATCTGGGGGCTGCAGAAACTGCCTGCGCTGAGCTGCAGATCAGGTTGGAGCAGCCCGAACGACGACCCCTAGGCAAGGCCCGAGGCAAAGGGAAGCAGTCCATGAGGGAGGATGACCTGCTGGATGCTCTGAAGCAACGCGTCGAAGCCTCGGGCGACCTGTTGGACAGCCTAACAACCACGCCCATGACCCAGATGACCGCGTTCGCAAACTACGTGCGGGACTGTTTACCCAAAATGACGAAGGGCCAGTTCCACCATGCGCGGACTGCGATAAACATAATCCTGTTGCAGATGATGGAGTCGGAGGTGGCAGATGATGGGACCGTAGTCTCGAGGCTGGCGCTGTCCCAGGTCTATGCCACCCCCATGACTCAGACTGTGTGGCCCTCCCCTCTGTGACGTCATGCTACTCCTCTTCATCGAATGCATCCTCTTGCCCGTCGTCGAACCAGGGGTACCAGCCGCATCCCCACCAGTGGCGACATCAACCACCAGCAGGAACACCCTGGGCCTCCCAAAGCCTAGACTATATGCAGCAATACATTCTGCAGCCGCTGCTGCCTCTGCCGCGGCAGCCTGCGCCGCTGCTGCAGGCCCCTACACCGCCAGCGTTGAGGGTGCAGCCTCAGTTCCCTGGACAAACAATGGGTCCGCCTGCACCTGTGACGGTTCAGTCACCACGACAGCAGCCTGCAGCACACGCAAGTGGCAGCGCATTATGCATGTTGCCGGTAACATGATTAATTCACGACGTTGGAGAACGTTTTAGTGTTGCCTAGTGATATACCGAGTCACGTTGGTTGATACCAGTGAGATGCACATATCGTCATAGCATTGCTGTCACTAAGGGATCGAAGATTCCTTGTTACGACATCGACAACGCTAACGGTCTAGCACTCGCTACTGAAGCATCAAACCGGACGGATCGATATTAATATATTCACCGTTATAGACAATCAGTGGAAAAAGAAAAAGTGTGTCAAGGGTGAAGGATATCGGGAGTGGTATTTTTTTAGATTAACACCCGTTACAAGTATTCATGAATAACATGTCGCAGTTGAGAGGAAATAGGCGCATTTTCAAATCGCGTAAGCGTGCGTCAATGGAGGGTGATAATGAAGCTGTCAATTGCTCCTCAAGGGGAAAGGAGAAACATAGGAGATCGGAGGTCCCTACTACATCAGCACAGAGTAATATTGAGCAGTCAAGAGTAATTCCTACAGTACTGACTGCGGCTTACCTGGAGGAGACGCTGAAAAGTCAATGGGAAGTAAATAATCGTTTATTGTGTGATCGACTAGAAAAGCTTGAGTCGAAGTTGGCCAAGTCGGCTGTTGATGCTGCGGGCAGAGAAGGGGACGGTAACAGTGACGACGGGCAAGAGGCGCCATCTAGAGGGAAAAGAAGACGTGATGGCTCAAGGAGGAAGCAGTCGGTAGACAGCGGCGAGGATGTAGTGTCGATGTCGCCGCCTGGAGAGAGACGGTCGAGGAGGATGCGTAAAATGGCGTCGACGCATGGATATGGAGTACGACAAGAACGGCGACACAAGTATGTGGAGTGTTGGACAAGCGACTCGGATGGGTCCATATCTGAACTGGAGAAGGACGAATCGGATGCAGTGATTCGCCGGTTGTTAAGACGGCGGGGGAGGTCGGTCAAGAAAGCCAGGGGTAAGACAGCATTGTTGCCTCATTTATTTATTATTCGTGACGATACAATGGGTAATGTTAGTAAAGGGTGTGCTACATGGTACGAGTATATGTCTGCAATTCATCGTTTGTTAGAGGAGCCCATGTTGCCGCAACATTGGGTAAAACACATTAGGCGGCATATTGTAGATATTTCTGATATGGCTGCTAATTGTGAGTGGCAGACGGTGTTATTATGTTCGGAGAAGGTTTTTTCTATGATTAATGACGGGCGCATTGAGGACGGGTGGGCTGACCGCGCCACAATCAAGGACATACAAAGGGATGTTTATGCTATAGGGACGAGGCTAGATGTGAAAAGGGATCGGAGGCAAGAGAGTACTAGCGGTTCAGGGTGGGTTGTGAGAGAGATCAATGAGTCGGTTGACGGAAAGCCGTGTGAGGAATGGAATCGAGGCAACAGTTGCGGGTTCTTTACTTCACACGGGTCTAATCCGAATTGATTCTGTCACTGTTGTGGTTGGTGCGCTAGGAGGTTCAAGCGACTTAATTATCACCGTGAGGTCGACTGTAACAATAAGCGCAGGATGCAGGATAATACCGGGACGGGAACCAGTGGGCATGTTGGTAGTGCAGACAAGCAGGTTTTTGCGGGGTAGGCCTCTCTGAGGCCACTGAGATTGCAGTAGGGTTTGATGAGGGTGTTGTGGTGTTGGAAGGTTTTGAGGCTGGTTGCCATGGTGTTGCCGTTACGAATCTGTTTGACCATGTGAATGGCGAGACCGAGTTGAATAGTAGGGTAGATAAGAATATTGAGACTAAGGGTTGCATTAGGTGTACTGGTGGGGTAGAATTGTCATCGGGTATTGCTGTTTTGGGGGGTGACCAGTGTTTATTGGAACATTCTGCGTTACACATGCCTATCAATACATCCTTGTCAGACTGTTCTGTAGCGTCCAGAAATATGTCGCCCTACTCTGCTGTACTTCCTTCTTTCAATTGCATTACCCAGACTCAGGCAATTGATCATGGTTCTCATCCACGCGGTTCACTCACTGCTCATTCGATCACCGACGATGCAGTCGTAACATTACCATTCAAGTGTCTATCAGATGCTGTTGACCAGTCCTCATGCTTTTCATTTTCACGTGGTGTGTGTAACGTAGATACTGGAGATGTGTTAATTAATCAGGATGGGAAAGGGGAGGGATGTGATGAATTAAGAATAACGGGCTTAGTAAGCAGAGGCGGGGATGAACGTCGGGGGATGCATGGGTTGACCGGAAGCACAGGCTTACGCGGTTCTGAGGAGTTGGCTGGAGATAGTGTGCGCACAGTGTGTAATGGGCTGGTTAACAGAGTGACGGATACTGGTGTGGACAAGACAACTGAAATGGTTGTTGAAGAGCTGGAGGGAAGGGGAGGGATGGACGTACTCGGGGTGCCGGATGAAGTGGTTTCTGGGAACGCGGATGGCGCGAATGGAGTTGCACTTTCGCCGTTAGAGTTTCGACCGAGACTGTTAGAGTTCTGGCCAGTACTGGATGAGCGGATCAATTTGGTTGAGTTTAGTTATTTGGAGATTTATAAGAAGGTATGGGACACGGGGGTACCTAATTACCTAAAGGCTAGGATACCGGTGCCTTCGGGACTGAACATGAAGGCTTGGAGAAGTGAATTAGCGGATTATAGTGATGGGGTGATATTGGAGTATTTGGAATTTGGATGGCCGGCTGACTATGTGGGCAGGGATCCCCCAGTTCCGGCTACCAGGAACCATGCGGACTGTAGCAAGAATGAAGTTTGGGTTACCGCGTACATTGCGAATGAGCTAAGGGAGGGCTCTCTGTTAGGCCCATTTAGCGTTCCTCCTTTCGTTCCGTGGGGTCAGGTGAGCCCGTTGATGACTAGGCCTAAGAAAAATACGCAAGAACGACGCATTATAGTAGACTTAAGCTATCCAAGAGGTAGAAGTGTAAATACTGGAATTATGCGTGGGGTATATCAAGGGTCCGATTTGAGTTTTAAACTTCCTGGGATACTGGATCTGGCAAAAGAAGCTGCTAGGCTGGGGGGGGAGTCGGTTTTATGGAGCATTGACTTAGCTAGGGCGTATCGGCAGCTGAGGACGTGCCCGTTGTCGGTGCCGCTATTTGGGATAAAATCTAAATACAAGCTTTATTTCGACATAGCACCGCCATTCGGGTGCCGCACGGCCGCTTTGGCTTGTGCACGCACGACCTCTGCGGTGGTACACCTTATAAGACGGGCTGGCTATTTTACACTCTGTTACTTAGACGACTTTGTCGGAATAGAAGGGTCCCTGGAGATGGCTAGAGAGGCATACGCATTCATACTTGTATTATTAGAAAAGTTAGATTTGGTTAGGTCGGTTAAGAAGTGTTGTGCACCGACAAGGTGTCTTATTTGGTTAGGCTTCAATATTGACGCTGTCAACATGGTTATAACTATACCAAAGGAAAAACTAAAGGAAATCTTACAGCTATGTCATCGTTGGGAGGTAGGAATGTTGGTGTCGAGGAAGTCTATTCAGGTACTAGTAGGGAAATTACAGTTTATCTCTAGATGTGTTATACCGGCTCGAAGGTTCATGAATAGGCTGTTAGAGTTTCTGAGGGCGGCTCCATTTAAAGGGAAGATAATGACAACGGAGGCAGCCCTGGACGATATTCAGTGGTTTAAGGATTACGCCAGTTCCTCTAATGGCCTGGTGCTGATAAGACCGGATCCGATACAGGACTGGGTGATAGAGTGCGATTCGTGTCTGACGGGGGGAGGGGCGTTCTCGGGGTCACATTTTTTCTCAGAACAGTACAGTGATTTATTGCTAGGCAAGGGTTATCATATTGCCCAACTTGAAGCTCTGAACTTGGTAGCGGCACTGTATGCGCTTGCGCCGGCCCAACCGGAGCAGTTTAAGATTATAGTTAACACAGACAATGAGGCGTCCCAGTTAGTGCTATCCTCAGGTAGGGGGAAAGACAGAGTCCTCTGTGCGTGTGCCCGAAAAATTTGGCATTTCGCCGCCGAATTTACATGTGTGGTTGAAGTTAGACATAAACCGGGAAAGGAGTTGATTCTGGCTGATGCATTGAGTCGAAGTCATATGACAGACAGCTGTAGGGAAAAAGGGGGTGAGATGTGTCAACAGTTAGGTTTGTCTAAGATCACAGTTAACCATATGTTCACCGTTAATACCGTTCTTTGTGATCCTTGATTGACCTAGGAAGATCGACTTTATTTGCCTCTCTCTTCCTAGGTCATCTGTACCTGCTACCCGACAATATTATTGAGATTGTAAGAGCAGGGCTAGCAGCAGGCACATGGAGGAATAAGATATACCAAGTCGATTGTTATGAAAAATTTCCAACTCTGAACTCTGTTAATGTATACAATCCAAATAAGGAAGACATCCTGCAATACATTTTACACTTGAATAAGACTCTGAAGTCACCGGGAGCAGTTAATAACTACATAAGTGGAGCAAGAATGTGGGTCTTAATGAATGGGGGTAATACAAAAGCATTTGACTCGTACATAGTAAATCTAATGAAAAAGGGGATAGCAAGGCTGAGTGCTCATGTGCCGGTTCAGGCACGAGCGCTGACAATAAAAGATGTTAAGAATATTATACTAGTATTTAGCAAAGAAAGGGAACCTGCATATGTATTGTCAATAGCCACACTGATAGCATACTATACGTTCTTACGCCAATGTAATTTATTCTTTTCAATGAGTGAAAATGAAGTGGACCACGCGCTAAGGGGAGCGGATGTAAAGGTGCGGGCGAACAAGCTACTGATTCGAGTGCGCTCCTCTAAGACAGCGAGAGAAGGACAAGATGTATACACGGTGATGCTGCCGTGTGTACCGGGTTCCTTATGCTGCCCTGTTCACGCCTGGAAGAGGTACAAGAGAGCTACACCTGTTGAATACGATGGCTCGGCCTTCCTACACCTGGATGGGTCCCCTCTGATGCGTTGACCCTGCTGCAAGCAGTGCGTCGAGCGCTGATATTGATGAGGCATCCGCAGCCGGAGGCGGTCACGCTCCACAGCCTAAGGAGGGGCGGGGCACAAGCCAGTGCCAAAGGTGGTGCTTCGGTTGAAGGGGTGCGAGAGGTTGGTAGGTGGCGGTCCAATGTGCTCTTCCAGTACGTGAGCAGGCAAGTATTCTTGGAAGCACCTCAGACACTCTCCAACTTATTTGGCTGAGTGTCTGAGGCGCCTGTCTTATTGAGAGATTTCCCAGTTGGTAGCATTTTCAAGTAGACTGTTGGCCTGTCTAAACTGCAATAGGTACCCATAATATACATGAATACTGTTAAGAAAGTCAATAATTGGTATACAAGAAATAGTTGTCACATTTTTCAGGTAAAAACTGTACGACATGTATAAACAGTGATAGGCTAATCATAATATACAGGACTGCGGTTAAGGAAGTTAAATAAGTATTATACAAAGAAATAGTTGTCATATGAGGTTGGATATTCTACTGTTATCAAAAATGTTCCGGTGTGAGTTCAATATGCCTGTAAGTAATCACCTGTTGATAGAGACCAGTATCTATAATGAGTAATGTTGTCTGAAGCGAAATATTTAAGTAATGATCTGTGATAAAAGTTTACGCCGTTCAAGGTAAAAAATTTGCCTAAACATAAGGTTAATTGTTGTGTCACCGCTGCAAATATATGTATGAATATCAGAACTATTGTTTGGTGACATCTGTTACTGTAATAAAGAGTTTGTTGCACTACTTCTGTCTCCATCGTCGTGAATTAAGATCGGCATGGCTCCTCAACCAGAGTGCCAGTATGCCAACGGGAATGACACCGACAGCCAGGGATGGATTCCTGCATCTGTCCGACTTGTCGGGCATATCAAACATGTCAAACCTGAACACTGAGGCACAGGAGATCTTTGAGCCAGAGGAGGTGTACACCTCCCCCCGCCGCCCCCCCCGTCCCCAAAGGCCCAGAGCCAGGCCCCGGATAGTGATAAGTAAACAGAACTGACAGCATTTATTGTGTGCCTGCCTGTACATATGTATATATTTGGTATTCTTTTTTCCAATTTCATTTGTATGTCTTTTTTTTTTACTGTGTCACTGACAGTATTTCTTGTGCCTGCCTGTACATATGTATAAGTGGCAGCGCGTTACCATCAGCATGGAATCTGTCCGGCCTGTCGGACCTGAACATTGAGGTGCAGGAGCTCTTTGTGCCAGGGGAGCCTTACACCCGCCCAAAGGGCCAGGGCCAGGGCCCGGATAAGAGAACAGAACTGATAGTACTTCTTGTGTGCCTGCCTGTACATATGTATAAGTGGCAGCGCATTAACGTTGGTGTGGCTCTTCAACCAGAGTGCCACGGACAGCATATCCAATGTGTCAAACCTGAACATTGAGGCACAGGAGCTCTTTGCACCAGGGGAGCTCAACACCCTCCCCCCCAAAGGGCCAGGGCCAGGCCCTGGATAAGTGAACAGAACTGACAGTATTTATTGTGTGCCTGCCTGTTAATATGTATATATTTGGTCTTCTTTTTCCTCCGCCGTGAATATGGCTTATGCTGCCGACACGGCATAAAGAAACCACCAATCAATCAATCAATCAATCTTTTTCCTGTTTTCCTTAGTATGCCTTTTGTTTTACTGTGAGAAATCTGTAAAAATTGTTGTAAATAAACCACTAATTGTATTGTAAACGAGATTTTGGTCTCTGAGTCTATTTCTTAGTAAACATTATCATATCATTATTTTAATAAGTAATACACAAGTCCCCCCAAATAAAATTGAAATAAATAAGGCCTTTGCCCATATAGCATTATATGACATGTAACTTTTTCCCTAGAAAACACTTTTCTCTCTCCCCCTCTCCACTTAAAATAACTGACATGTGTAAAGATCAACCATCACTCTCTGGCATGTGTGTTGTTATGATTTATTTAAGCCAAGATGGCCTCCAACCACCAGAAGTAGTTCTGGTGGCTAACACTAGTTGCGTATCTGGACATCTTCCCCCTCATAGAACAATCTGACTCTACACATCCATTTTGTTCTGAACACAACGTAGAACTGAAAGATAGAGATAATGTGACAGTTTACCATCAAAAGTATATGTATATAGAGAGATATAACAAAGATGACATTTGTTATCTACAGATTTAACCTGTCTACCGGTCTAGTGATTCTTGAGGATCGCCTGATCTCCTTGGTGACTGGTGTTCTGACTATTTCCCCTCTGACCGGACTGGTTGCTTCTGGATCCTGATCCTGTGGACCTTCACCCACTGCCTCACTTGTGACCTCCTCTGAGCTTTCAGTAGGAGCGGTCTGACTAGGCAGATCACTGTCCCTGACCCCCTTCAGTTCAAACCTTTCATTAACTTTCAAGAGGTGATGCCTATTGCGTCTTATGACGTTACCCTCTTCCGTCTGAATCTTGTATGACCTGGGTCCCACCTGCTCACTGACCCGGGCCGTCGAATCCCAATGAGTACCTCTTACTCTGACTACATCACTTTGACTCAGTGGGGGTAGGTCTTTGGCTGTCTCATTGTACTTTTCTACTTGTTTTTTTTTTATCTCTTCCTTTCTGCTCCCCTTTTCAACACCCTTGTATCTCTTATCCAGTCGTGGTATTTTCCCGTTTAGCTTACGCCCCATTAACATCTCCCCCGGTGACATGCCTATCTCTCTGGGGGCCATTCTATAGTTTAGAAGGGCCAGGTAGGGATCCCCCCACTCTCTTTCGTCTTATTTAGTAGGGACTTTATTATTCCTACTCCCCTCTCTGCCTGCCCGTTTGATTGTGGATATCTGGGACTTGATGTTCTATGTTCAAATTGATAGGTCTTTGAGAACTTCTTGAATAATTCAGAGCTGAACTGTGGACCGTTGTCGCTAACCACTCTTCTGGGTATACCATGTCTGGCAAACATACTTTTTAAGTGTGTGATGACTGTATCAGAGGTCGTTGAGCTCAGCATGGCTATTTCGGAATAGTTGGAATAATAATCTATGCATATTAGATAATCCTTTCCCCCCCAGTGAAATAGATCCATGCCGACTTTTTCCCACGGTCCCCACTTTATTCTATCTTCTTCCCTGCTGTGCGTTTCTTTGGCCTGTGCCGGCCTGTACATCTGACAGGCCCCACACTTTTGAGCACTCCCTTCTATGTCATTATTGATGGTAGGCCAGTATATAGCCTCCCGTGCCATCCTTTTCTGTTTTTCTATGCCTAAATGGCCCTCATGCAATCTACTTAGCATTTCTCCTCGCATACTAACTGGTATCACTATCCGGTCCATTTATCAGGCATAGTTCCTCTCGGAATGGTGCATAAGCTGGACAGTCCCCATTGTTCCACCCACTTAACATGCAGGTCTTTACCGCGGTAAGGACGTCGTCCTTACATGTTTCTACCGCTATTTTATCTAGCTGTGCCTGGGTGGCTGAGACTGAATTATATATCATGTCTACCTGGGCTTCGACTTCTGTAGCTACTTTTATATCTTTCTCTGACCTAGCCCTGCTGGCATTTGCTCGGAACAGGGTATCTGCAAGGTAAAGGTATTTTCCAGGGGTCCACCCCAGGACATAGCGATATTTTTGCAATTTTAACATGAGTCTTTGTATGCGGGGAGACATGTCATTCAAAGGTTTGTTTGAGAGGGGTATTAGTGGTTTATGGTCGGTCTCCAACTCCACTTTGTCCAATCCATATATATAACAGTGAAATTTTTCACAACCATACGCAAGCCCCAGACACTCTTTTTCTATTTGAGCATATCTTTGTTCACACTCCGTCAAGGATCTGGCCCCATAAGCCACTGGCTTCCAATCCTGGTCATGGCACTGAAGCAAAACCGCCCCCAACCCATCCTTAGACGCATTGGTTGATACCTTGGTGGGAAGCCTTGGATCATAGTATGCCATGACAGGCTTGGACGCCAATGTGGACTTCAGATCTTTCCATTCGGCCTCATGCTCAGGACCCCAGAACCACATAATTTTCTTGCACAGTAATGCCCTGAGATGAACACATTTGTTGGCGAGATTTGGGATGTACTTCCCCACATAATTGATTGAGCCTAATGCCCTCTGAACATCTTCTTTACAGGTTGGTGTTTCCATGTTTACAATTGCTTCAATCATATCTGAGGATGGGCTAATCCCCTTGTCACACAATGTCTCCCCTAAAAATGTTATTTGTGTTTTGTTAAGCTGACATTTTTCCCAGTTCATGTTTAGTCCATACTGCTTTATTCTTTGTTTCACAGCTGACAGTCTTTCGTTGTGCACTTTTTCACTGGCACCCCACACAAGAATGTCGTCCATGAATACCCTCACGCCCTCTAGGTCCCCAAACATTTGTTCCATGGACCTATGAAACACTTCACGGGCAGAACAAAGTCTGTATGGTAGCCTGTCATAGGCATATCTTCCGAATGGTGTATTAAATGTGGTGAGGGCCTTGGACTCATCTGACAGCTTTATCTGCCAGAACGCTTGCGATGCGTCAAGTTTACTAAATACCTGAGCTCCATTGATCTCCGCAAAGATCTCCTCCCTTGTAGGCAGCTGGTAGTGTTCGCGATGTATGGCCGCATTCAGATCTTTTGGATCTAGACAGATCCTGAGTCCGCCATTTGGTTTCTTTACCACTACCATGTCACTCACCCAGGCTGTAGGACTCTCTCTCTTGTGGATCACACCTATTTTCTCCATTCTACTCAGTTCCTGTTTCAGTTGACCCCTTAATGCTATAGGGACACGCCTGGCTGGCCTGATCACTGGTCGGGCATTTTCCTTTGTCAATATGTTATATACAAAGGGAATGGATGACAATTGACCCTCTGTGTCTGGCACTGTGTACTGTTTGACATCCTCCACTAACTGACTGTCCACTCGTCCTTGTATCACATGGACACGTTTCACCAGGCCGAGTCTCTCACAGGCTGCTGCACCAAGAAGACTAGGGCCATTTTCAACAATTACAAACATTACTGGATACGTCTTCTTCTTTACCGTTACTCGCAGCACAGACGAGCCCCTCACTTTTATTTCAGCATTGTTATAATCGGTCAGGCGCACATTTGCTTGTTTCAGTTTGGGTCTGTCTCTCAGTTTCCTGTACTCACGGGCATTCAGGAGATTAGCACCAGCTCCCGTATCTAACTTGACCTGAATTAACGAGGCCCCAACCTCTAACATATGGACCCACTGACAGTCTTTGTTAACACATACCTCATTGACACTTGCCCCTATACTCCCGATAAACATGTCTTGGTCTGAGCCATACTCTCCTTCCTCTGCCTGTTTGCTGTTGATCACGTTCACTTTAGTGTGACACAAACGTGTGTAGTGACCTCTGAAGCCACATTTTCCACACCTCTCTCTGAATGCTGGGCACTGTCTTACTTTATGTCTGGTCGCGCACCGCTTACAGTTGAATTCGCCATTGCCGCTCTCACCATGAGGTCCTGCTGTGGCTTCCGCTCCGCGCAACTTGCTGTCACTCCAGGCTCCTTTGTTCCTACTGTCACTGCTGCGTCGGTTGCTGTCATACCTCGCTCTGACAGCACCTACCGGCTCCGTCTCCACTGGGTTGATGACTTTCATGTGCGCTTTTGTGGTCTCGGCCGCTTTGCACATGATTATCGCCGAATCCAACGTTAACCCGAGTCTCTCAGCATTTTCTCTTGCAATCTTTTGTCTCTGATGCCGACCACTAGTTTGTCCCTGATCAGTGACTCTAATAGATCCCCGTACTCACACGTGGCTGCCTTTAGCCTGAGGTCGGTCACGTACGCATCAATCATCTCTCCTTCTTCCTGCTCCTTTGTGTTGAACACAAACCTCTCATATATGAGGTTCTTCTTGGGCAGACAGTAAGCATCAAACTTTTGTACAACCAACTTGTAGTCCATATTATTCTCCTCTGGAATTTCCACATCGCCCTCCTTTCTTGCTGGTGCATATTTGAACGTACGATACACTGCCTGTGCCTCCGCTCCGGCAACTGTTAGCAGTAGAGCTACTTTTCTTGCTCCCTCCGGCACATTTATCGCCACCGCATACCATTCAAATTGTTCCTTAAATCTTTCCCATTTCTCCACCACATTCCCATCTTTCATACGAAGAACTTCAGGTGGCTTTAATGATTCCATTGTCCGCTAATTCCTTTTCACTCCTGGCACCATGTGGTTGATATTCTCTGGACGGTCTAGCTACTGATTCTGGAGCGTGGGATATCGGATCCTCATCATGTTGCATATGACCATGCACGCTGTGACGATGAGCTTCATGGTGGAGGGGTGGAGCTGCATCGTGCTGACCAGAACCTGAAATCGGTTTGCCAGGATGCCAAACGCATTCTCCACGACTCTCCTAGCTTGAGAAATCCTGTAGTTGAAGATGCATTCCTCATGAGCCATACTCCTCCTGCTGTACGGCTTCATCATCGTCGGGCGTAGGCCGAAGGCATCGTCACCGATCAGGAAGTATGGAACCGTCCTCTGGCTGGCCACAAGAGGCTCGTGTTCCAGGAAACCTATGGTACCATCTTCAGTGCTGGCCTTTAGCTCAGAATCATTGAACACCTGCGCATCTGATGTGGAGCCTTTACCACCAACAACGACCCAGATGAACTTGTAGTCTGCATCAACGAGTGCCATGAGAGAACTATGGAGTAGAATCCCTTATAGTTGTAGTACAGGGATCCACTCTTTGGGGGACACCGGCAGGTAAAATGCTTCCCATCAAGTGCCCCACAGGTATGGCGGAAGTTCCACCTCTCTAGGAAGTTGTCTGAGATAGCACACCATCCCTCCGGTGGTGGGGCAGGTCATCACCTCGTCGATGTACTCTGCATTGATGGCCTTACACACCTCTCTCACGATGAGAGATTGGGTGTTGTGTGGCACCTTCCACCCAAACTTCATGGAAGCTTACTTGTTGCCCGATGCTAGGTGATGCAGAGTGAGGGCAAGCTTCAGGACAGGCTTGAGCGGCTTCCTGTAGGTAGTGTCATTTGTGGTGATCCGCGGAACCACTCTGGCTAACATCTCAATGAACATCTGGGAAGGCATCCGCATGAAGTTGATGAAGGAAGCTGTGTCCTCGTTATGGAGTTCCACCAGAAGCTGGTCATACAAACCAAACTCCTGCCGCCTCCCGATCCACTGCCGCACCCAAAATCGCTTCGGGCGAGATTTTTTCCTTCTCCTTTTTCTAGCCTCAATATAGTGCAGTAACATCACGTTTGTCTCATGCTGAACTTTGAGAATGGCCAGTTGGCAGTCCTGTATGACCCACTCAGGCACATGTTTCCGCTGTTCTGCTGACAGGAGGACATTGGAGGTCTTTATATACTCGAAGGCAACACATTCACAGCATGTCACAACTCGTTCAACAACGTTCGAAGGACGTGACAGACTTTACTCGCATGCTAGATGTTCGTCAACTACGTCAACTACGTCAACTACGTCAGGACATGCTTGCGATACGTTTGAGCAACGTTAGGCACACATCACAGATACGTTTGACCTATGTTGAGATATGTTAACCCCACATTGTCTTAGGGCGGGCCGCACATTCCTCCCGCCTGTCCGTCACTCTCACGTAAGACAACATTGATCTAACGTAGCTGATGCAGCTCTATCCCACAAATAACGTTTGCCTAACATGACTGTAACGTCATCTCAACGTAACTGCTTTACATTGTGATGCGTCAAAAGATTTGGGTATGTCCAAAACCTTGATGCATGCTGCCGTAACTCTATGTAACCTGACGTATCTCAACGTAACTTGATGTCTGCCTAACGTATGCGTGACGTAACCCACCGTACCTCAACGTAATGACGAAAATTCACCTACGTCGGCTCACGTTAGCTTGTTACGTCATAGTGTCAGAGGGCCATTAGATGGGGCCTAACTTCCATATAGACATGTACGCAGTTGCGTACCACCTGTGGTTACAAATATCTATTTAAAAAAGAAAAATGATGTTTCATATCGTTTTATTCCAATGCGTTTTATTCCAATAACAGTTTATTCCATCTGCGTCCCACCAGAAAATCCCAAGCTAGACCCCCCTTTATAATACCCCCATCACACCATACTAGTTCTCACTTCGTTCTTGAAAATGTTGCTGAATGGACTCAAACTGTGTGCGAACGGAATGGACGTAGTACCAACTTTTTACAGCCTTTTTATGAATGGAATGGACAGGTTAGAACGGAATGGTGCTCCAGAACTTTGAGCATGCCCAAACTTTTCTTGCCGCCACATTCTACCCCGACCACCGCCTGTTTTAGAACGTGGTCGGACGTTTTGAGAACTAGTTTGGTGTGATGGGGGTGTAAGTTACGGCCCGGTCTACATTTATTTTGGTAAGGCTATATCCTTAAAATACATACATACCACATCTCCAAAGCTGACCACGACCACACGGGGTGGCCGAATGAGTAGAGCGTCCGTCTCCTGTTTTGGGAGATCGGGACATCCGAACCCATGAGTTTGTGGGTTCAAATCCTGGTCGAGTCAAACAAAAGACTTTTCAATTTATATGTGTCGCTTCCTAGCCTGGCGCTCGGGATTATTAGGATACGGCAAGGACTGGTTGGCTCAGTGTCAGGATAAAGTGACTGAGTGGGATATCAGGTCATGGTGTTGGTGGCCTGGTTTCCCAGTGGGGCGTCACTATAAAGTCGCCATGAGTGTGCACTGTCACAAGTCGGTACCCATCCTGATATGACCTTAGATATTGCTAGGACGTAAAATAACAAACAAACCAAAGCCGAACGCACCCGGCGTTCGGGCGCGCCCGTTCCGGTCGACTGTCGGCAGTTTCCGAACGTGCCGCTGCCCGCATGTGGATTCCCCTGCCGTGTGTGGCCAAGTTGACACAAACCTCCTCTGCACCACTGCACCAGCGCCTTGCAACCACTTCTGGCTGCTTCTACCCGGACATACACAACACACACGCACACAGCTGTGATCCCACACCGCCCAACATGGTAAGTCCTCAGCTCCAATTGGCACATAATTTATTACAGCGAATTTGAGGGCTTTCCAAATCATTGTTAGTACTATATATTAATAGGCCTAAGCTCAGCACGTCAGTATTAAAGCTATGCATAGTAGATAAATATTAAATCTGAATGTTATACACTACATCAGTACATGCCATTCCCCATAATGATAATGTGTACGGGATGAGGATTTATATATATATATATAGGTTATTGTCAACTGGCTTGGCCTATTGCCATCCTGATATGACCTTAGATGTTGCCAGGACGTAAAACTCCAACAACCAAGCAACTTGGCCTAGTGTGGTGTGTATACATGATATTAAACTTCAATCACACTCTAGATCCTCCCATAGGATCAGCGAGTCCAAATCTAGCCGCATTCCGTCCACCAGACAGCTTTTGCACACTCACTGGATACGGCTATTATTTAAGCTATAAATAAAACTCGGAGACTTATATATTTCATACGAGTCCTTGTAGTAAACATTATGAAACAATTGCATTGTACTCAGATCGCGTAGTATATTCTTCCCTGCGGACCGACTGACATGTTTTTTTTGTGTTTTTTTAAACATAAAAAAACAACACCAAAACTTTAAAGGTGAAGTAATTATTGTATTCACGTTGTGTGCTATTTTATATTATTAACAGCTGCATGTAATTTTGTTAACATATGTTAATATACAACTGATCTACATAAGGAACACTGGGGGCATTCGACTGGGCCCTTTCTATCCACAAGATTTACAGATGGAACGGATGGAGCCACATACACACATCCGAATCATCGGTATATGAACCCACTTCCGGTCCCAGTCAAATAGGAATTTGTTCGGAAATATTTTGATATTCGGATAGAGAGGCCCAGTCGAACGCCCCCATTGTTCTTGCTATGTAACTACGGCGACATGCCTAAATTGGTAGTGCTGTATCAGGGAGGGGGGGGGGGGGCAAAGACCCCCCCCCCCAAATCCCCACCACACACACATGTCCAGTTTTGAGAAACACCTTGGGAAACCCAGAAGTCGTGTGCAATTTACTTCCTTATTATTGAACCAACTCCATTTTAGCATGTTGCATTTGGCCATGAGTATCACAAGATAACAACAGAGCATGCGATTAATGAATGCGCAAATAACGTACTTATTATAATAATAATAATAATAAGCAAAGGCTTTTAGGATTTTAAGTCAGGTTTAATGATTTGTGGTGTTAGTAGTTATGGTCTTGTGTGTGTGCATAGTCAAACCTTACGGATCAGGGCCCGTATGCAGGAGTCAGTGTTAGCGGGGCTTGGTGTTAAAGCCTGTCACCGTTCAGCTATCACTGAAGTCGGGACCTGTGTCAAGTCATATGCAGGAGCGCGTAACACTTTCATTATAGCTAAACGTGAATATATTTATAGATTTGGGAAATCCCCCTCCGTCTGTACCCATATATTAGGCTTAAATCTATTCAATGCGACTATATTTAACAGAATTAGATACGCAATAAGTGAAATTTATTCAAATTAACCCTAAATTCGAAGCGTTATTAAGGCTACCACCGCATTGGCGGCGATATTAATAGTTATATTTTTGAATCGACGAGCGTAGGGTAAACAAACCGCCGCCGCAGCCAGTATGGAAAGCGACATCGATGCGGCGGCAGCGGCGATTTGCTTACTTTACGTTCGTCGATTCGAAAATATAACTATTAATATCGCCGCCAATGCAGCGGTAGCCTTAATAACGCTTCGAATTTACGGTTAATTTGAATAAATTTCACTTATTGTGTATCTAATTCTGTTAAATATGACAGCATTGAATAGATTTGGGCCTAATAAACTCGCTAAACCTAATATTTTTTAGAGGTAAAGTAACACCGGTTAAGCCTTTGGTGTTAGGCCTAACACTGACTCGTGCATACCATTTTTCGCCGCTAAACCGGAATTCCCGCCAAACACCGTTTTTCCTCGCTAACACTGACTCCTGCATATGGCCCCTGAACAGTTAAACTCGACTAGAGATCAGCCCTTGAGTAATGTCATGTTGACAGAATTGGCGTTTGGGTGGTAGGATAAGGGCAGGAGCATGGCCTTGTGAATGTGTGTGTGTGTGAATGTGTGAGTGTGAGTGTGTGTGTGTGTGTGTGTGAATGTATGTGTATATATATATATTATATATATCAAATGTCATCAAAGTCAGTTATGGGAAAGTGCATATAAAACTTAAAAGACACCTTGCTGCTTATCGGAAAGAGTAACCTATGTGACAACATTGGGTTTCCTCCAAAGAAATATGTCAGAATGACCATATGTTTGACGTCCAATAGAACAAGCTTATATTTTCTAAATCAGTTGGGTAACAGTAAATTGGTCAGCATGCTCACGGTGGGAAGTTTAAATACTGTCAGAGGACTTATGTATTGGGTAGTAGGCCAGCTGTTTGAATATGGTGTTAAATGAGCACTCTGGCTATATGTGGATATATTTGGACAATTTAAAGACCCGTTGATTGGGCCTAGCAGAAGCCTTGAGAGTCAAGTCAACAAGAATATTGGAATATCTAAATCCATAACAGAAAGCCTATCATAACAGATTATACACAGTAGTAGTCGGATAATACAAATATTTTTTTATCAGTTCTATCGTAAATCTATTGAGATCCCTCCACACCTTCTTCATTATTTGTTATTATTAATAATAATACTTTTATTATAGTTATTATTAATTCTTTGCATTTTTTTCTGATAAATCAAGTAAACAATTTCGATATTGAATATCTCAAATATGAGAGATTTTGAATCCATTCCCAATCCCTAGTTTGGTTTTAATGTTGAAAAAAAAATCAAATTTTTATTTCTCAAAACGTCTCACCCCTCTCCCTTACCCCCAACATTTCTGGACGACCCAGTTTCCAAAATCTTGGATAGCCCGGAACGTGAACCCATTCCGTCTTAACCACTTGTCCACGTAGGCAAACAGATTGAAGCGACCAGACAGGATGGCCGAATGAGTCCATCTCCTCTTTTGGTAGATCGTGCGATTCGAACCCTGGTCGAGTATAAAATTGATACTTGTCGTGCGAGCTTGCCACCTCGAATTAAGAGGATAAGGCAAGGCTCAGTGTCAGGATAATGTGACTGAGTAGGATATCGGGTCATGGTGCCGGCAGCCTAATTTCCCAGGTCGCCATGAATACGCACTGTCATATGTCAGTATCCATCCTGATATCACCTTAGATGTTGGCAGGATGTAAAACTCCAACAACCAACCAACCAACCAACCAACCAGATTGAAGCTGACCAAACCACGCCTAGTTAACTTACACACGCAGCTGTGTATCGGTTCATTCCAACCAGTGGTCCACAACTGGTTCATCAAAGGCTGTGGTATGCGCTGTCCTGTCTGTGGGAAAGTGCATATAAAAGACCCCTTGCTGCTTATCAGAAAGAGTAGTGTGGTGGCAGTGGGTTCCCTCTAAAGAGATATGTCAGAATGACCATATGTTTGGCGATGATAAAAATCAATGTGCTCTACAGGCATCGTTAAATAAAACAAACTTTCCTATACATGTATATGTTCTACATGGACCCTGCCGAACGGTACCACCTCCAGTGTTCAAACTGCGCATGCGTGCCAGGTATGCGGCGCACGGCTGTGTGGCCTGTCACGACACTGACTCACCTGCAGCACACCTGAGCTAGAAACTAGGTCAACCACATCCCTGTCCCACAGACCGGCACAGGCCCTGATGTACACGTCCCGGGTCCGGGCCGACTGCGGTGTAGATAAATATAGCCTTCAACACAGCTACTCATAAGAGGATCCCGAATATCTCTCTCACTCTCTATCACTATCTCTCTCACTGTCTAGCTCTGTCTCATCCTCTATCCTGACCCTGTCTGTCTTGTCTCACCATGTCTTTCCGTCTGTATCTCTATGTATCTCCCCGTATGTCCCTCTTGTTCTCCCTGTCTCTCTCTGTCCGCCAGTCCCACTGTCTCTCTCTCTGTCCATTTGTGTCCCTATATGTCGCTCTCTGTCCATGTTTGTCCCTATCTGTCTCTCTCTGTATCTCTCCGTCTCTCTGACTACCAGTCTCTATATTTCGCTGTTTCTATTGCTGTCTTTCTCTGTTTCTCTATTTTTCTATGTTTCTCTCTCTCCGTATCTAAGTCTCTTATGATTATGATATAAGATATATTAAATATTTATATATATACTTGTTTATTATATTAAATATAATATATAAAATACAGTGTGCATAATATAATGTATATAAGTTGTATATGATTTAAGGTAGAGAAATAAAATATGCATATTATATATGAGAGTAATGCTACTTACCCCAGGTGTCACTTGTATGTATATATATGCATATATATATCTATATGTATATAGATATGTATGTATATATATATATACACACATATATATATACATACAAGTGACACCTGCATATATATAATGTATATATATCCCACAATTTTCAGAAAATATATATTTCCTGAGTGTACAAAATCTATTTATTGAGGTTTTACGTCCAAGGATTTTTTAGTGTCAGATCAGAACGAGTACCAATTTGGGAACGTGGACATTAGTGGTGGTTTTATAGTGCTGCCCAATTGAAGTATCACACTGCCGATTTGTGAGATAGCAGTGAGGTGAAGATTCCGAAGAAAACTGTAGATCCTGCTCAGGGTGACACGCTGCTGGTTACCCAGCTTGTTACCCAGCTGGTACACGATTGTGTCCTCAGTTTACCGAACCACTGTGTAGAGTCAGTGTTCGAGTCTGTGGCTATGTAGGTAGGCTAAAGTGAAAAGCGATACAGACGGAGAGAAAGAGAGAGTGCAAGAGAGAGAGTTCCAGCCTCTCTGGTTTATTATATATAGTACATGGATTCCTTGTTTAGGATCATGCCATTCACTCAACCAATAGGGGACCAGATGGGATGGCCGAATGAGTTAGAGCGTCTGTCTCCCGTGTTGGTAGACCATGGGACCCTGGTCGAGTCAAACCAATGACTTTAAAATTGATACTTGTTGCTTCCTAGCCAGGCGATCGGTATTATTAGGATAGGACAAGGACTGGTTGGCTCAGTGTCAGGATAATGTGACTGAGTGGGATATCAGGTCATGGTACTGGCAGCCTGGTCTCCCAGTGGGGCAGCACTATAAAGTCACCATGAGTGTGCACTGTCACAAGTCGGTACCAGTACTGACCCCTTACTCATTCTATTCCTATTTACATTATCATATATGTAAATAGGAATAGAATGAGTAAGGGGTCAGTACTGACCCCTTACTCATTCTAAGTAAGGGGTCAGTATTAAATTCGGCAACTTCATAGTTGTACAAGTTATACAACTCGAAATAAAATCAACATTCAATATCACATAAAACATTAGTTCCCTTTAAAAATAAGATGGCACGTCTTGTTGTAGATAAAAGATTCACTCGGTACTTGTAGTACACGGGTGAAGGACAACGTAGTGTAAATAGGGGCGAAAATAGGTTTAGTATGGAACATGAAGTAGAAACTATGGCTCCAGTATCAAATGGCTACCGATATAGGCACAGAGTTGGTGAAATGGGGGAGAATACAAAAAGACAAGATGGCAGCCGCAGAACGCCGTCGATTTTACTTTTAAATCTTATTAAACTAGATATTATATTATATTTTTCAACTCAAAGGTAGCGGGCTATCAATAAGGCACATGTAAAGAATAATTGTTGCTTCTTAGATTGTGAAATTAGGCTCTCAATTCATTAACCTGCTTTTTCGACCGTTTTTACATAGGGTTGGTATTCACCCATGTACTGCGACCGTGAGTACCGGGTGAATCCTTTATCTAGTCTTGTTGGTGAAGGATCGTTTGTGTTTATGTGTGGCTTTATGTCCTAGCAACATTTAAGGTCATATCAAGGACGGATACCGATTTTTGACAGTACACGCCTATGACAACATTGTAGTGCGGCCCCATTGGGAGACTGGACCGCCGGCACCATGATCCGATATCACACTCAGTCACATTATCCCTATAATGAGCAAACCAGTCCTTACCATATCCTAGTAATGCCGTACACAAGGCTATGAAGTGACAAGTATCAACTTTGTACGTCATTGGTTTCACTCGGCCGGGGTTCCAACCCACGATCTCCTGCACGAGAAGCCAGCCAATGCCCTTACCGATTCGGCCACCCTGTCAGGTATATAGCTACAGGAAGAGGCATGATATGGTTGCATATTTACCCAAATATTTATGCCTATTTTATATATGTGTCTATATGAACTTACATATATATTATATAAATATAAATAAATTTAAAAATTGCGGGCAGAGAGATTGAGTGTGGCCAGACAAGTTATCCTGTTTGAAGACAGGTGGCGCCACAATCGGGCCGGTTAGATAGTCGATGAACAATTAATAGTAAGAGCAGTAGGGCCTACAGTGGATGAGTTAGGATAATAATACGTGAAAGCTTCTGATTAATTATACTTGCATAATGTTTATACATCACATAAATATACATATATATAATATATATATAACATATATATATGCATACTATGTTGTAAATAGCGCTGAACAATGGTCAAGATGTCCAGTTGTCACCACATGTCGTATTATAGTAGTTTATACCGCAATATGTGAAATGCAGTAGGTTGCCATGCACAATATTCAGTGTTGTATTCAAATGTGGGCTAGGTCTGCAAATTTAAACTTAAAAGCGCGTTGAGAATTTTTAAAAAAAATCATCATATTCCTTGTTTTTATTCACCAAAAAGGGCTTCTAATGTTGTATCTGTTGTCTACCTATTAATAGTATTATTTCACATGGAGTTCTGATACTAGCTTGTGTTTTCTATGTTGTTTTACTCACTCAATTGCTCTTTGTTGTTTCAGGAAGACCCACCATCTAAACACCAAATCCAAGGTAGGTTCTGAGGATTTGACAAATGCTAAATTGTGTGAAATATGTGGTTTCATGCGTATTTTACCCAAGCTCTCAGGTCACTGAAAACCCTGACCTTGCACACATTGCCGGGATAAAGGGCATGACACACTACTCGGTATGCCACATGAGTTGTGACTTTTCCACAGAACTTGCTGCGTGTGAACATGTCATACCTAACAGGGAGTGTTGACGACCAGATGTAGTTTGTTGTTGTTTTACGTCCTAGCAACATCTAAGGTCATATCAGGACGGGTACCGACTTGTGACCGTGCGCACTCATGGTGACTTTTTAGTGTTGCCCCACTGGGAAACCATGCTGCCAGCATCATGACCTGATATCCCACTCAGTCACATTATCCTGACACTGAGCAGACGAGTCCTTGCTCTGTCTTAATAATGACAAGCGCCTGGCTAGGAAGCGACAAGTATAAATTTTTAAGTCATTGGTTTGACTGAACCAGGGTTCGAACCCACGATCCCATGGGTTCAGATCCCCGGATCTCCCGGATCTCCCAAAACAGGAGGCGGACGCTCTACTCATTCGGCCATCCCGTCTGGTCCCAGGTGTAGTCGCACATGCCAGTTCTTAACTCCAGATGCTTAAAGATCTTCATTAACTCGCATGTTTCTATACTATTATGCCTATTATATTCGACTCGGACTTGCTTATTTTAAAGGGGCAGTAACATGATCAACACAACTTTCATCTAATAGCAGTTATCCTAATCAAATATGACGAGTGAGGGTGTAATAATGAAGAGTTCATGCGCCAGTCCCCATTAGCGCCAATCCTATAATGTAGTTTTAAATACAAAATAATATTACCCGAAAATAATTTTAATTCTCACTAATTCCACTTTTCTTACGAGAACATGATTATGGAGCAATGAACAAAAATGTAGGAACGTAAAAAAAACCCCACCTTTTTTAAGGTTTGATTCCAATGTTTTTCTCAATTTTTGATTTGGCGTTTATGCGGTTTTGCGCCTGAACTCTTCGTATATATCTTGATACTAGCTATTTCCGGTAATTTACTCAGGGCGTTTCCATGGTTGAGGTTTTTGTGATCATCAGCATGTGACTATTATTAGAGTCATTTAGCCGGAATGGCCCTCTTTAGCCGTTAGAGTGACGTTAGGCCAGGGAATAAGTATCACAGTTGGATAGACTTTCTCTATGAAATATAACTGAAATATGCTTAAACTGATGGGTCGCGAATTAATATTTATTATATATTAACCAAATATTCCAATTCTAGAAATATTGACTGCATTGCAGTTATGGTGCTGTCACATTACGACGCATCACGCAAACGTATGTCGACATATGTGATTTTTGGCCGCTACGTCGGGGTACATGGTTATGCGTTAGGCATGCGTTAGGCGCGCGTTGGTATACGTCAATGTACGTCGACGTTCATTGAGATATGGCATCACACGTCAGGGGGTCGGCAAAGTTTTGCGCATGTACAAAACTTTCGACATACGACAATGCTCGACAACGTGTGGATTTTACGTCCGCCGTATGTTACGTATGTGTTAGGCATACGTCGATGTATGTTAGATGTACGTTAGTTAAACATTGTTCATTACGTTGACCTACTTTAAAGGCAGTGGGAACGTACAGGCCGCATCCTGACAACTTATGGATAACATACGCCTAACGTACGTTTAGCGTTTCTCCAGCGTGACTTGACGTATGTAACGTATGACGCGTAGTTCTGGCGATCGAATAATGTATATAACGTTCACCGGCGTTCTGTGAACGTACCATGAGGGTAATTCGAGCATTTTTCGCTGGGAGTTACGTTAGCGATACGTGGGTCATACGTTGGCCATACGCTATGTATACAGTATGTATACGTCCAACTTCCCCCCACGCCGAAGGGTTTGACGCTTCACGAAGTTAAAAAGTGATTTTACGCGTTGGTGGCACGCTGGCGAGATGCATTGTAATGTGACCGGCCATTAGATCTACTAAGAATAACATGACAATGCTCAGATAAATTTTCCTAGACAGATCAGTGCTAATCAGCTGGTTTGGTGCTCAAATAACTCATTTTCTGAGATCAACCAGTTCAATGGGTTTGGAGAAAGGCGTATCCCGATGAATCAACTGCTTACCACAAAATTAAAGCTGCATAGTTCGATGAAAATATCAAATTTTCAAAACCAAAATAGTCATCTAGATTTGATTCTACATATGTAACTTAGATACTGACACTTATTAAACATGTGTCACCACATAGAATCGAATACTGAGCCAATTTAATAGAACCTGTTATTGCAGAAGCCTATGAGAGTTTCGGTGTGCTTGCCGACATTAATTTTGTACGTTTGGATTTCAAATATCTCAGAAGTTAGCCATTTAAAATCAAATTTACTTCAAAGTAAAGTAAGGTAGATTATTGTAGTGGTCTGCACTAACCTCTTAGGCAAGTAACCACATAGACAGGTAGGAGCCTAGGTGGTGTAATGGTTAGCACACTGGCCCGGAATGCAAAGAGATGGGAGTTCGAGTCCCGCTCTAGGCGCAATATTTCCCATTTTCATCACCCCCATGACATTATCATGATAAACCTAATATATTTATCTAAGAAAATGACCGAAATCCAAAACCATCGGACTATGCAACTTTAAGCAAATAGAGAAAACCGAATATGACAATAAAACAACATAGTGGGGTATCGGCAAAGCTTTGAAACGTGAAGGGCAGGATGGCCGAGTGTGTTGGGTGTCCGCGTCCATGTGTATAAGAACGTGAGTTCGATCCCTAACAGAGTCAAACTAAAGACTTCCAAAGTTTAGAATCTAACATTAATACACGATTTCCTGGTGATAGGTAACGACACTCGTGTTGTGGGTCGACAGTGGATCACTGTTTGTTTTACACTGACAATCGAGCGTATCAATCAATCAATAGGATACATCTATAATTATTGAAAATGATTAAAAAATGGTAAGTATGTTTTCTCTATAAATCCACATTTCTGCCGAAAAGACTGTCAGTTGCTCACTATGAAGCCAGTGTTAACAGAGCCTCAATTGCCTCTCCACACATGCTGTGACCCACAAGTCCAGTCTGGGTTATGCTCTGCGTATGCGTCGCGGAAATTGTGTATTGTCGCTCCCTTGTGTGGTACTCGGTTATATTAATGAAGAATCATTTAATTGAAGGCCTATTCCGGTAGGAATATTCCAACCAGATAAACGCCCTCCTATAGGTTATAGTTAACTAGAACTGTAAAATTATAGTTCCAACATCATAGATCCATTAAATTGTCTTTTTTTATTTTTAGACATCCATAATAACCGACAAACACGTTAGTAGCTGCGTCGTGTCTCTAAGTCTATTTTGGGACTTTCCCGTTACGTCATTTTCCATATATGTTTGTTTTGATTTTTAACACCTGCTTCACTTCCTCTATTGTAAACGAGCACTCCTTGTGTAAGATAGACATGACCTTAAAGGTAACCGACTGACACACTAATGGTTGGTTGTTGGAGTTTTACATCCTGACAACATCTAAGATCATATCAGGATACCGACTTGTGACAGTGTGCACTGAGGGCGACTTTATAGTGCTGCCCCCTGTGAGATCAGGCTGCCAGTACCATCCACTAATATCCCACTCAGTCACATTATCCTGACACTGAGCCAACCAGTCCTTGCCTATCCTAATAATGCCAAACACATGGCTAGGAAGCGACAAGTATCAATTTTTAAGTCATTGGTTTGACTCGACCACGGTTCAAACGCATGGGTTAGAATCCCATGATCTACCAAATTGAGAAACTGACGCTTAACTCATTCGGCCATCCCATCTGGTCCTATAGACTGACTTAGTTTTTAAGCATTGAAATAAATTTAAAGTCAATGGTAGTAATTAATTACTGAAATCTTTTTTTGTTTCCCAGTGGTACAATATTTTACGCCAATATTATAAGCGTTGACCACATCAAATCAACCAATGATATACAATAAAACCTCTCTCACCGAACATCTCCACAGGTCGACCACTCCCCTATTTCAATCGCTTTATTTGGGTCCCAAATGATTGCCTGAACAATACCATTGTAATGATAAAGGAAACTCCCTAAATGAACCATTTAAAGTTGGTCCCATGGTCGGTCGATTTAGAGAGGTTTTACTATATATGTGAAAGATGTCCTGTTTGTTTAACCTGTGTTTTTGCCTTTGTCATGTTTCAGAATGCTTCATGCTCTTCGACAAGAACGGAGAGGGTAGGATCCCCCGGTCGGAGCTGGCCATGTGTCTGCGCAGCCTCAGGTGCAAGCCGACGAACAGGGAGGCAGACGAGATAGCTACCAGCGTGCTAGGTACCAGCTAGATAACAGATTCAGCACTAACCAGTGTAGAAGTGAATGACAAACCCTGCATCCTGGCCTAGTCGGTACAGCGCGGGCCTCGCGTGCGGAATATCGGGAGTTCGATTCCTGGTCGAGTCGAACCAATGACTTTAAAATTGATACTTGTCATTCCCTAGCCTAGCGCTCGGCATTAATAGGATAGGGTTGGCTCGGGGTCAGGATAATGTGACTGAGTGGAATATTGGGTCATGGTGCCGGTGGCCTGATTTCCCAGTCGGGCAGCACTATAAAGTTGCCATGAGTGCACACTGTCACGAGTCGGTACCCGACCTGATATGATCTTAGATGTTCCTAAGACGTACAACAACAACCAAACAGACAAACCGGTATAGGCCACTGAGACAACAAACAAACTCTGAAGTCTGAGTGTAATGTATGACTACGAATGACGTCACGGGTGCGATTCCCTCATCACATGACCTAATATATGAAGAGTTCATGGGCAAAACCTCGTAAACACCAATCCAAAGATTTAATTGAAATAAAGGTTTTTACCTGAAGGTAATTTTAATTCTCATTAATTCCACTTTTCTTGTGATGACATGATTATGGAGCAATGAACCAAAAATAGGAATGTAAAAAAGTGAACTTTTTGAAGGTTTGATTCGAATGTTTCTCTAAATGGTTGGATTGATGTCTATGGGGTTTTGTGCTTGAATTCCTCACATGGTTCCCCACATGACGAAATATGTTTCGCCACAGACTAGGGAACACCTGGGAAACCCTTTAGGTTGCACTTGCACACTAGCCATTGTGCAACTCTTCCCTCCACATATTCAGGTATACGGAGTGAAAAGGTGTGCTTAGAGAGCATTTGTCGCAGTACATTTCAAGTCTCAGCGGCCTATACCTGGTCTGTTCAAATCTGAGCAAAAACTGCTTCAGTAGTAGGCCCTACGCCACTATTAACAAGCTGTGGAAGTGGTGGTTTCAGTGCACATTGTTTATCTTTATTGGTGTGGAGTTGAGGAATTGGGAGAATGAAAAAACCCGCAAAAAACAAGATGGCGGCTACATAAGCTTATATCCATAACTCAGCCTTCCAACACTTTTCCTATAGAGTTTTCTAGTCGCCCTGTCACAGAGATGTTCTGCTGCTTGATTCTAAGCGCTGAAAAGAAACTAGAGAAAGAGCATCTTGTTTATATTTCTGTACTAGTGTGTTCGATCTGTGCAGGCGGGAAGTCGGACATAGCTCAGGCGGTATAATATCCACCTGTGAAGGTGTCCGTCATCCTATCGGTCCTGCTCAGTGGACCCATTTGCAGTTTGGGCTATTTTCCGTTCCAACCAGTGGTCCACAACTGGTTCATCAAAGTTCTGTTCTGTTTATGTTCTGTCATGTCTGTGGGAAAGTTCATATAAAAGACCCCTTGCTGCTTATTGGAAAGAGTAGCCTATGTGGCGGCACCGGGTTTCCTTAAAAGAAATATGTCAGAATGACTATATGTTTGACTTCCAATAGCCGATGAGGCAAAGATCAATATGCTCTAGAGACATCGTTAAATAAAACAAACTTTCCTTTATAAAACTGCCCTTGTTGCTTATCAGAAAGAGTAGCCTATTTGGTGGTAGCAGGTTTCCTTCAAAGAAATGTGTCAGAATGACCATATGTTTGACGTCCAATAGCCAATGATATATAAATCAATGTGCTCTAGAGGCATCGTTAAATAAAACCAGCCTTATTTTGATCTGTGCAGGAAGCAAGTCCCAGTTTGGTTCGTCTGAACTGGAGACGTGCGTATCGCGGGCCTTCAGTCTCCCGTGTAAGACGGAAGAAGACTTCAACGAGGCGCTGAAGGTATGAGTGAAATATTTATTTTATTTTCACATGATCATTGCACATACAAGCTGATATATCAGTAATGTTTCATATGAAAAAAAAGAAGAAAGCAGAAGTACAATACTTATGTCGCGCTGTCTCCAGTTAAAAATAACACATATATATAATTATTTGGACAACATTTGTCCAATTCCGGACATCTTTGTATGTACCACCAATACATTGCCCATCTATTCAAAGGAGAAAAATACTAACAAAAAACAAAAAGAAATAGAAGCTTGTCACAAGCTTCTTTTCTCACAATTTGCAACTGGCGGGTCGTTAAACTTTGGGGGGGGGGGGGGGGGGAGGGTTTAAGAAATTTGGAACTGATATTTTAAATTAAATATTTATTTGTCCAATAGCTAGGGGGAAGTGGGTGATGTGGTTTAGATATGATCCTATATAGAACACCAGAGGGTATGTCCGAATGTCCGAATGAGTTACCCGTCCTGATATGACCTTAGATGTTGCTAGGACGTAAAACAACAAACAAACTGAGTTGACCACCTGCCTCCCGTTTTGGTAGGTCGAAGATTGCGAACCGCCGGGCTTGAAATGTGGTTGAGTCAAATCGATGACTTACAAATGTTATGCTTGTTGCTACCTAGCCTGGCACTCAGCATTACTAGGATAGGCTAAGGAGCAGTGGAATGAGGAAGACCAATTATCTTCAGTGGAAATTTCACCTGATTAATCAACTAATGTACCAAAAAACAAATAAACAAATATACAAAACGAACATATTGACCTCATAGATACTGCCAGTAGATCTAGTGGTTGCCAGGTAGGTCACCATAGCAACAGTCCACTCAGTGTTTATAATAAACAACCACCACATGGGCAGAGACCACATGGTGCACTCAGTAAGTTCCCCAATTAGTGAGCTCAGGTGAGGGCAGTAAATATCAATACTGGAGGCAGCATCAGGTGACCTCGTCAAATAGGTCACAATGCCCCAGATAAGGGTGGATGTTAAAGCTGCATAGTCCGATGAAGCATCAAATTTTCAAAACCAAAATAATGATATAGATTTGACTCTACATATATAACTTAGATATTGATGCACATATGAAGTGTTTATTGCCATATAGAAGGGAACACTGAGACAATTTGATAGAACCTGTTACTGTTGAAGCCTATGGTGTCATAGTTTAGTCGTGCTTGCCAAAACTAAGTTTGCATGTTTGAATTTCAAATATATCAAAACTTATCCATTTAAAATCAAAATTAGTTTAACCTGAAATAAGGTAGATTATAACGATCAATTTAATATATTTATCTCAGAAAAATGACCAAAACGGAAAACCATCGGACTATGCAACTTTAATTGGCAACTTACTAGTTCATCCTGCCTCTGAGATTTCGACCTTTATAAGTCAAGGCCCCCCTCACCCCCAAACAAACACCAATTGGTGATCGTTCCAGCCTGTGCCTGAAAAATCGTCGCCCCTGATTTTTTATAAACTGACCCTAGGTAGCGACAAGCATACATTTTTACGTCATTGATTTGACTCGGCCAGTATTCAAACCCAGGAGTTCGAATCCCATGACCCACCAGAACAGGAGGTGGTGGACGCTCAACTCCTTCGGCCATCGCGTCCGGTTACGTGTTACTTCTAAGTCCAGAAAAAAAAATATATATATATATAAATAAAAACCGCCCGCCCGACCCTGATAGGTACTTTTAGTTGAACCTTCTGTTCACGTATCGTCAATGTTTTGTGTGTGTGTGTTTTTAACTACTTAAAAAAATTAAAAAATTATTGAGGCTGTATATATACTGTCCATAGCATATAAGCCCGGGTACCCAGGCTTGTTTTCAATGCTGGCCAGTTGCAGTGTTGGTGTTATCTTACCACACAGTAGCTGCTGATAAGTTATTTGATTGTCTGCATTTCAGCATCAGATAGATAATTGGTTGGTATGGTTAGTAGCCTATGTTAAGCCGTGTTTACACGGAAGAGTTAAATCGCTTCATATAAATTGCCTTGCCTAGTTCGCCTCACATTCGCCGTGTAAACGCTCCGCTGAGGCGGATCAGGGCTGATTCGCCTCATATAGTTCGCTTCATATAAACCATGTCGCGAGGTAGTTTATATGAATCGATTCAGCTGGTTCCCGGGCGGCGATAGTATAAAATAGTAGTGCTTGCCGGCTACAGGATCAGCAGTAACTAATCGCTGGTGCCCGGCAGTGTTAGGGCCCGATTAGGCCGAAATCTAGTGAATGCGATCATATTTAACAGAATTACAGACTCAAATAATGAAATTTAATTGAATTAACCTTAAATTCCAAGTGATATTAACGTAGCAGCTACATCTGCGTCGAATCGACGTGTGTAAACTAAACAAATAGCAGTGCTTGCCGGCTACAGGCGCAACACTAAGGCTGCTGGTTCCCGGTTGCCGACACACTTTCAAACTCGCTTGTGTAAACGCGCCACTACATCGCTTCATATAAATCGATTTGCCTAAATCGCTTCACAATTTCCCGTGTAAACACGGCTTAAGTTATTTTAGGATTTTCTTGGCATATATGTATTTTATTTTGTTCTACTCTTATTACTAGACTAGCCTACTCCTATTTACATATCATAGGCTACTACTTTATGTATGTGAATGAGAATAATTACTGGGTTACACACATTCTCAACTTGCAAGGTCATCCTTAACTAGATTATCTAATCCAGATACCGATGAACCATTCCATCACAATGTCACACAGAGGGCAGGGTAGGCCTACTCGATAAATAATTCCATAACCCGCAAGTGAAATTTTCTAAGTTTCCTGTTTTCAAAACTAGCATTTCAAACTGACAAAAGCTGCTTTGTTCTAATAATGTAAAAACACATATTGCGTTATTCTCTAGGTGTTTGACCGTGACAGTTCGGGAACGCTGCATGTACCGGAACTACGTCACGTGTTGGGAAATCTCGGCGAGAAACTCGGAGACCACGAGATGAAGGAGTTCCTCCACTATTGTGACAGCGACATGCTGGCCATAGACGGTTAGTTCCCTAACGTGTATTATCAGATAATAGTACAGTGTATCATTAAAACCTCTCTAACCGACGACCTCCACAGAGGGACCACTCCCCTATATCGATCGCTTTATTTGTGTCCCAAACGATCGCCCATACAATACCTTTGAAACGATTAAAAAAAACTTTCTAAGCTGACCACCTCCATAAATGGACCATTTAAAGGCGGTCCCATGGTCGGTCGATTTAGAGAGGTTTTACTGTACTCTGATACTTATCCCAGATAGCCTACTTGACGTATTTTTCCAGCCCCCCCTTTTTCTGTGTGTGTGTATTAGAGTTGCATAATACGATGGTTTTGAGGTACTGCAATATTTATGTTAAAGTAAGTATATTACGTTAGTCCTTATTATTGATTTGATGTTATTTTGAAAACAACTTTTATTTTAAATGGCTAAATTTGGATATCTTTGAAGTGAAGACATGCAACATGAATTAAGATGTGCAACTCGGAAATACATGCTGCTTTTAACCAGTATTTTTAATATAGTAACTGTAATGTCCAACAAGTCATCAGGCACTGTTCGTAATATCCTTTATTGTGTAGGAGCTTTACATATCAACATGTAGCCATTCTCTGGTTCCCTTTCCTCTGCCCTGATCAAGTAACTTAGTAAGGGTGTGACATCACCACTACTGGGGTATAGCCTCAAACCCACATACTTAGTCACCACAGTAACACAAAACAGTTATAATATAGTAACACAAAACATGACCACGACATTGCAATAAATGTTTAATGAGTGCACTAGTATCTAGGTTTGATATATGAGATCAAATCTAGGTAGGTGTTTTGATTTAGTAAATAGTCTGCTCTCATCGGATTATGCTGTTTTAATATATTACTTTATTATCAGTGAAGATAAATTGTGCATGTCATTCGTAACATGGGTAATTTACGGGGCAGAGAACCGCCTAAACAACATGACACAGGTGGCGCCATCTAGCCTAAAGAACCCAAACTGACCTGGCGAGCACCGCACATGACATCTAGTTGATTAACCCGAGTAACTCCACTGACCGCCTCCAGGGCCCGCCCACCCGACCCGACCAGACTTTGAATTTCCCGCCAAACGGTCACATGACCAACCTCCTCCTGGTTCAAACCATCACAACCGTCCCTGCCGCAGTCAACGGAACAATGATCTAATTTCCCCCACCCACCCACACCGCTGATAAAGCAGATAGTGGGTAGGGTTGAGGGTTTGGGTCCCGCCCGGTAGTTGACCTGTGAACGAGGAGACTAACACCTGACCTGATGAGATGTAGATTTGAACCTAATGACGGATTGGTAACTTACCTGAAATGACCACCTAGATTGAAAGTACTGACCCCCTCTCTGTTTCTGAATAAAGAGTAACCACTATCACATCATGACCCCGCCTTCATAAATTACTCATATCGAAATGAATAATTTATCTTTTTTTCATTGCTATCACTTTGAGATCAGCAGCTGTGGTCAGAAACATGCATGAATTTCAATTTCGCCTAATGTTATTTATTTATCAATAGGATTATTTTAGGAGACCAATTCCCTAGAAATGACAAATTTGAAAGACACAAGACAGAAAAAAATATAAGTTTTTGGAAAACACACTTCGTTAGTCAGTTTTTTAAATGCATTAAAAACCAAAGAGAGTGAGACAGCGTGAGTGAGGGAGTAGTCGGATATGTTTAACCACTGTATGACCCCAATAGCCAATGTTTACTTTTTGTGCTAGGGACTCGTTAGAGTCGCTGGCTATACCTCACCCAGATACAAACGAAACCAGCATCAAAAGCTCTCCAAACATACCTTTGCTTAGTTTGTTCAGTTCATGCCACTGAACATGTGGGAGGAGAGTTGAGGTCTGTGATGTATGAATGACATCATAGGTGGGATTCCTTCATCACATGGCCTAGAGGAGTTCCCCACACACAGGGGAAGCCATGGCAACCACCAAGATGGCAGCCACAGAAAGCTCTCAATTCAACTTTTAAAGTCTATTAATCTACATGATTTAATCAATCATTCACACAAAAAGTAGCTGGTTATGATAAATAAACATTTTGACTTTATATTTATCATTTTAGATGTCAATTTCTAACATATCTTCTCTATATGGTTGTCTAAAAGTGTCAGTGCTGCTGGACTAAATAAAACACAACAGAAGCAACCAATGTCAGCACTCTCCCCCCACATATGTAGTTGCATAAACTGAAAACTGGCAAACGTATGCTTGGAGAGCATTTGTCGGAGTACGGGTAGTGTCTCAGCGACCTATATCTGGTCCCTTTAAACAAACACACAAACAAGAAGGATAAGTGAGAGAGAGTGAGTGACAGAGTGAGAGAGTGAATTTGTTTCCAAATGCAAACTATTCAAATGGACACAAGGGGTGCTATATGCTCTGCCACATGGCTGATTATATACACATGTCTGTTAAAGTTGCATAGTCCGATGGTTTTGAATTTCTGTATTTTTTCTGAGATAAATATATTAGATCGATCACTAGTATCTACTTTACATTAGTTCAAAGTTACTTTTATTTTAAATGCTAAACCTTTGAGATATTTTGAGTGCAAACATGGAAAATTAGTTTTGGCAAACTTGCCAAAACTCTGAAACCATAGACTTCTGCCAGGAACAGGTTCTGTTAAATTGACTCAGTATTGCCTTCTACGCAACAATAAATGCTTAATAAGTGCATCAGTATCTAAGTTAGATATGTAAAATCAAATCTAGATAATTGGTTTGGTTTTGAAAATTTGATATGTCATTGGACTATGCAGCTTTAATTTACTGGCGATTCTCTTTCAGATTTCACGGCAAAACTTTTCAGTAGTGGGAACATGTAATTTGGTAAGCAGTTCACACCATTCGAATGGCCAGACGAGTCACACCAACAACGATGTATCCAAGTTCGCCACACCAACTAAATGGTCCAAACCAAGGGCCATGTATCCAGTCTAACCTGCTGCGTGTATATACCATATATATACCAGAGAGTGTGTATCCAAATATTGTTACAAGATGACGGGATGGTAGAAGCCTTTCCGCCACTAGCCATTGCCCATAGACTACATCACGGTTCCGACTGCGCATGCGCTGAAAACGGCGTTGGGAGCAAAGCAAAGGCTAACTGCCATTGAGTTTATAGGGAAAAACTGGCATTTTATTCAAAATAAATAGAAATATAGAACAATTTGGCACAAACATGGATGGAAGGATGCAATATAATAATATAATGAATATGTTTAAGACAGAACTCTCCATAATTAAGCATTTTGAGCTAAGAAATATACAATTTCAGTCACTTTACAGGCTGATGTTTACATCGTCATTGATTAGCCAGAAGTAATTCTTCTTCTAAATATTAAAATGTCAAATGTGTCAACAAAAGCTTGTTTCAAAGAAATATATAACCAATATCTGATTAACCCTACTCATTTTCTATTTCTACATATGTCATTAACCATAGGATATAAATAAAAACATGAATAAAATAAATCAAATTGACTCTGGCTATGGCTCTAACACTAGTCTGAGTGCCTCGATTTGTCTAAATCTAAATGCACATGGCATAAGAGGTGCTGATTATATTGATGCAAATGCAATGCTGGATAAAAGATTAATATCTTAATTTATTATATATATATATTTTAGTTGGTATTCTATGTTTCAAACAAGAGCTCAGATGAGCTGAAACTAGCACATTTCATAGCTGCACCCAGTGTATTAGCATTAGCCATGTGCTTCTCATGGATATGTTTTGCTCTGAGCATCCCACAATGCACCACGCCGCTGGAACCGTGATGTAGTCTATTGAAGTAAAACATATTATGGGATGGCTATGGGAAGGAGGTCAAAGTCAAGCAGAGAGATATGTAGTAGGTCGGAAATGCTTCTGTAGCATTCTACAACTCACTGCAAGGTGCGGAGATATATCATTGCCTACTAATGTTAGTACTGATGTGTTACAAACCGAGACTCTTACTTCTATCAAAGAAAGTTGAAAGGAGGTTTGTGTGTGAAGTGTTTTAATACAAGAATATTTCGATAAATAATGTTATCGATGGGTGAGAGCTGAATGTGAATCGAGAGTTGGAACTCTCCTTTTCATTGTACATCCTTTCGTCATATTTTCCTATAACATAACAAAGGAGGAAAGAATAGATCGAAGAAAGTGTCGCCATAATGAGGTACTGACGTAGGCATGTGCTATGTAAATAATGGAATGATTACCTCAGTAGTACGGAATGCCTTGGGGTTCGTCTGCTTTGGAAAGGTCGATTAATGTCATATGCCCCACCCTATGTGACACCGTCCGTGTATTGTCATCGGGTGATGTTTTGTGATTGGTTACCAACCTACACTGCATGGCACTTCTTGAAATCAGATGGAAGACACGTACCATCTTTATTGATAGCAGACGACATTTAGTGATAGCAAGCGATTTCTGGTTGTCGCAAACGACAGTGGTGGCGGTGTTGCGGATTCCGAGGGACACCAGTTTGCGAGGGACACATCGCTTCTGCACATGCGTCAAAATCGAACAGCATCATCACTAACCTTATAAATTTAATATAATGTTTTTGGTAAAGAAGTTTTCTATATGTGTATCAAACGAGGTGTTTCTAGATGGTGTAATTTGAGAGATATTTGACTTCTTGTGTATTTTCTGTATGAAGATTGCTCACGGCCATTGACAATGCCTTGAGTTTGACGGTACGCGCAGTGCAAAATGTTAGTTTTATTCAAAATTAATAGAATTCAAGAACCCTAACCTTATAAATTTAATATAGTTTTTATGGTAAAGATGTTTTCTATATGTGTACCAAGCGATTTTTTTCTAGATGATGTAATTTGCGAGATATTTGACTTCTTCTGTATGAAGATTTGCTCACGGCCGTTAACAATGCATTTGAATGGAAGTGTCCCTGGCAAACTGCTGTCCCTCGGAATCCGCATCACCGGTGTCGTATTTTCAGCGCCCGGTCATTGTCAGCGGCCTGTCGTGGCTTCTGCGCATGTGCGGATTTTCGCACGTTGCGGCGATCACTGCTATTTGTTTTGTTTACACTCGGCGATTCGATGCTGATCTAGCTGCTACGTTAATATCGCTTGTAATTTAAGGTTAATTTAATTAAATTTCATTATTTGAGTATGTAATTCTGTTAAATATGATCGCATTCAATAGATTTCGGCCTAATCGGTCCCTAACACTGCCGGGTACCGTGGCTGAGCTTGTAGCTGGCGAGGGCATGGGTGTTTTGCATATGTCTTAAAATCCGCGCATGCGCAGAAGCCACGACAGGCCGCTGACAATGACGGGCGCTGAAAATACGACACCGGTGTTGCGGTTTGCCAGGGACACCAGTTTGCCAGGGACACATTGCTTCAGAGCATGCGTCAAAATCGAACAGCATCATCACTAACCTTATAAATTTAATATAATGTTTTTGGTAAAGATGTTTTCTATATGTGTACCAAACGATTTGTTTCTAGGTGGTGTCGTTTTAGACCCCTTTCGGTGGTGGCAAACAACATTCTTACTCATCAGATACTATGTTACAGAATAAGTGGGAAAACGTAGAAAAAGCACTGCCAATATTTAAAACAAAAACAACCAAAAAGAATATGGCGTCTTCATGATACAATATTGTTACACGGCTTTGCATGACGTAATGTTATTATTACAACATTCTCACTATGACGTAATGAAGATGAATGGCATGACCAGTCAAATTGGACAGCATATGTCTCAATTATGGTTACTAGGCCATAGGTAGGAAATCTGTCTTTCAAAAATTCAATTAAAGTTGCAAAGTCCGATGATTTTGAGTTTCTGACATTTTCTGAGATAAATACATTAGGTTGATCGTTATTATGTACCTTACTTTAGGTTGAAGTAATTTTAATTTTAAGTGGCTAACTTTTTAGATATTTGAAGTGCAGCCATGCAAAATTAATTTTGACACAGATGCCAAAACTCTCACTCCATAGCCTTCTGCGGTAACACGTTCTATTAAATTGCCTCAGTTGCCCTTATTCACCCTATTCACGCCGCGGCCATGTTAAAACCAGACCGAGGGCACTTACGCGTCTGCGAGGCGCCACTGTATGTAAAGTAATGTGAATACTTTTTTGTCGACCAAAACCTCTCGAAATCACTCAAATTTGAGGGTATTGGGAAATTAATTGAGTGAATAATGTCTTAATTTAAGAAGCAAAATATATTCATATGTTTTTATATTTACCCGCTACCTTTGAGTTGAAAAATATAATAAAACATCTAGTTTAATAAGATTAAAACTGAAATCGACGGCGTTCTATGGCCGCCATCTTGTCTTTTTGCATTCTCTCCCATTTCACCAAATCTGTGGCAATATATGTAGCCATTTGATCCGGGAACCACAGTTTTTAGTTCCTGTCCCATACTAAAGCTATTTTCGCCCGTATTTACACTACGTTGTCGTTCACCCGTGTACTACAAGTACCGGGTGAATCTTTTATCTACCATCAAACCTGTCTTAAACTGCAAGTCACACATTCCAGTCGTACCGATGATTCCTGGTTCTTCGATAGCGATTCTCTGGATATTCAATAAGGATTAATGATATGACATCGTATTTTGGTAGTCCATTTAACTATTTAAACAATTCCCAATGTATCTCGTTAATATTTATTCAATACATTCTCATTGTTGTTTATGATTTACGTCAGCTGTTCCGGAAATTGCCTTAATACGAAAAAAAAAAGAGAGAAAAAACAACGAAACAATTTATTTAGCAGTGTTCATCGGAAATGTATGCAGATCATTCATTCCAATTATTGGCATTACTTGTCAAAGCATATCATTGTCTGAACATATCGTAACAAATGTTATGTTTTGTATACATTTGTCATGGGGGTGATGAAAATGGGAAATATTGCGCCGAGAGCGGGACTTGAACCCACATCTCTTTGCATTCCGGGCCAGTGTGCTAACCATTACACCACCCAGGCTCCCTGATATCAACACACTACCCATGCCTACCTGTCTATGTGGTTACTTGCCCGAGAGGTCAGTGCAGACCACTACACATTATTACATTAAATATTAATAAAACCAAATATTGTCTTTGATGTGTTCCTTTATGACGTACAATGCCTATATTGTTTAAATCAGAATGACAGTTTCGCTGTAAACATGTAAGAAATAGACGTTTGTGTATTGTGTCATTCACCTTGGTTGGTAGTGAGCGGTGCATCCTAACAATATCTAAGGTCATATCAGAACTGGTACCGACTTTTGACAATATGCACTCATTACGATTTTATAGTGCTGCCCCAATGGAAACATTACCATCATCACCTGCTTACTACCGGTCGCGGTGGCCATATCGGTAGAGCGCGGGGCTCCCGTGCGGAAGGTCGGGAGTTTGGTTCCCGGTCGAGCCAAACCAATGACTTATCAAATTGATACTTGTCGCTTCCTAGCCTGGCACTTGGCTTTAATAGGATAGTGCAAGGACTGGTTAGCTCAGTGGCAGGATAATGTGACTGAGTGGAGGGGGGGGCAGGGGTGGGGGAGGAGGTGCGCCGAGGGTCGGAGAGGGGGGCAGCGAAGTCGTCAGGGCTGGGGGGGGTGGGGATCGGGGTCGGGTCGGGTGGGTCGAGGAAGGCGGTGTCGCCGGGGGAGATGTGGAGGTCGTGACGGTCGGCGGCTGTGACGTCTAGGGAGGGTTTTCGGTCAGCGTAGGCGGCATCTGGGGCCTGCGGTGCTGGGTGATGGTCCCCGGCTGTGTCGTGGGTGCTGTGGGTGGAGCGGCTCGGGCTGTGGTGCTCAGCGCCTCGGGCCCCGTGCTCAGGCCGTGTGCGGGGGGAGCCGTTGGTGCTCCCTGCGTCCGGGTCCGGTAGCCTTCCGGCTGCGGGCCAGTGGCTTTTGCTGGGGGTGTGGCGTTTCGGTCGGTGGTCGTTACGAGGTGGTCTGTGGTGGTCAAGGGGTTGTCGGCAGAGGTGCAGGTGAGGCACCGTTTATGGCCCCCCGGGCCGGCCGGGGGGGGGGGGGGGGGGCGGCGGATCAAAAATCCGCTGAGGCGGCCGGGGTCTGGCGCTCACGGGCTTGTTTGGAGAGGCACAGGACCTCGCTGTGCATGGTGAGTATCCTCTTCACGTTAGCACAGTAGGCGCATATGTGCCGGTGTCTGGCCCCCGCCTCGCCGTGGGCCTCCCCAACGCCGGCCCGATCGCACGAGGTGGGCTCGTGGTTCCAGGCGGCGCAGGGAGCCCCGTGAGCCTCCCGGTTGTAGGTGAGGCGGGTGTCGGCTTGGATCCGGGGCTGGTGTGCGCCTCGGGGAAGGTCCGCGTCTCGGGTGGCTGGTGCTGTCGGGACGGCCTGGGGGGCGGGCATGGTGAGAACCTCCATTCTCACCATGTTCAGGGTGACCGGGAGGTGCCACCCATGGGGGAGTCTACCGTCCGCTATCCAGGTGAAGACGGTCTCCGAGTAGCGGCGGACGGTAGCCCAGGGGTAGAGGAGGTTGTCGCGGAGGACTGTGAGGGCGTGGTGGTTCAGGCCCGGGAGGGAGTGCGCGTGGAAGGCAGGGTGGCTAAGGAGGGTGAGGAGGGCGAGGCTGTACTCGTCCTTGGTTGCCTCCCCCCGCTTGACCGGTTTCCGCTCGGGGCCTCTCTCGACGAGGTTGGAGGGGAAGAGGTAGTCGGGGGAGATGCCTTTCCTCCTCCCGCGATGTTGCGCCTCGGCCGACGCGAGGAGCTCCCTCACGGCATCGGCCGCGGAAGCCGGGGTGTGCTCGACTTCATCCTGGTCATAGGGAGGTGTGGGAGCCGGCGGCTGGAAGGTGCGGCGCGTGTACCACTCGTACTGGGGATGCACCGCCCCCGGGAGCGGTGCCTGAGGCGGAGGGGGTGGGTGGGCTCCCCCGTCTATGTGCACCCGAGGCGCCGGGGTGGGCGGTGAGGTGTAGGCCGGGCGCCGGGCGCCGGCTCGCCGCGGGCGGGGTCGTCTCATGGGTGCCGCGGGAGGTGCCGCAGTCGAGGGCGTCGAGGTGTGCTGTTATGTGCCCCAGCGCCTGTAGGATGGAGGCCGTGTTGGCGTCGATGCCCGCAGCCCAGTCGCCCGAGGGGCGGTCGCGAGGCGCCAGGGGGGAGCCCGGGGCCGAGGGGGCAGGTGAGGCGGCCTGTGGCGTGCCCATGGTGGCCCTCCGGACTCCCCGGCATCCTCTCCCTTTGCCGCTGCCAGGCATGGTGTAGATCGGCCCGAGGGTGCTGTGAGGAAGGGGCGAGGTGGAGAAGCCAAGAGAAAGGAGAGGGCTTGTGCAGGGAGGACGGCGGGGAGGCGAATGGCTGAAGGAGGCCGGCGGGCGGCCTTATAAGGGAAGGAGCAGGGAGGCGAGAATGCGGGGGAGGTGAGAAAGCTGGCGGGCAGGGAGAGAGGGCGAGGCGGGGGAGAGAGTGAGGGAGGGGTGGCAGGGAAGGTGAGAAAGCAGGGCGGCGGCGGGAGAGAGGTGGGGGGAGGGTCTCTTCCTTCCCTCGCATCAAACGCAATGCGAGCATTACGACCAATGTGACTGAGTGGGATATCATATCATGATGCTAGCAGCCAGATTTCCCAGTGGGGCAGCACTATAAAGTCGCCATGAGTGCACACTGTCACAAATCGGTACCTGTCCTGATATAACCTTAGATGTTGCCAGGACGTAAAATTCCAATAACCAACCAACCAATCACCTGCTTAATGTCATGGATGTGCTGTATATAACAAATATTAGAAAACCGTTGCGTGTACCACCAGATTCGAACCCGCACTTATTGCTATTCCAGGGCTAGTGTCCTAACCATTAGACCATCTAGGCTCCCTGATACAATCGCCTAACCGTCCATGTGGTTCCTTCTTTGAGAGATCAGTGCAGACTGATTCCCCCCCCCCCGCCCCCGCCCTGGAATCATAATGTCTTTTAAATGCAATAACTTGTTTAATCCTTATAATTACACAGATATATACACGCAATGCACTCACATATAATATATATATACATGCCTTCACTTGAAATATCATCAAAGGTAGCGATTTAAGATAAGGTACTTCAAAATAGGAAGACTGCTTGATTCTGGAATCTATATTGTCAACTCTTTATTTCCACAAGGTGGCAGCACACGTAGACAATATATCACTGAGTTGGTATGTATTATTGGGGGGTTTGTGACCTAGCGGTCACTGGCTGCAGCATTAGTAAATGGCGCCGTTAAAACGGCCCGTTTTTGGCATGTGTTTTTTTTTTTTGGGGGGTGGGGGGGGGTCTTTCCTTCTTGCTTCGTCCAGCTTGAGATGTGGTGGTGGGGGGGGGGGGTGCTTTGTGCGGTGACTTGTGCTGTGGTGCGGCGGTGGCCCGGCAGTGGCAATACGTTCTTGGGCCCACGGTCCTGTACCTCGACCGGAGATCAAAGCGGGATCCGGTGTCATTGGCAGCAGGGCCATGGGCGGCGCATTGGTCTTCCGGGCCCTCGTCGCAGGGTGGTCTTCCAGGCCCTCGTCGCAGTGGCTCTTGGACCGGGGTGATGTGGGTGGGTGTGGCTGTATCCGCGGTCCCGGCACCCACTCCGTCGGTGATCGAAGCGGAAACCGGCGTTGTGGGTGCAGGGGTCGAGGCCTGTCACATCGGTGTGTCCAGGACCGCACGGGGCTCCTGGTGTAGGGGCTGCATTTGGTGGGACCTCAAGGGGCTCCCGGGTGGGACCTCACGGGGCATCCGGTGGGACCTCACAGGGCTCCCGGGTGTAACATACGAGTCAACACAATGAGTTCCAGTTAACGACTGCCGTTTATTCCACTCTCGTTTCCTAGGCAACCTTCCAGTCGTAGCTGGTTCCTTCATGTACTAGGTGGGCCTACATATATTACATCTCCCCTTTCATAGTTTATTGAATACAATAAACCCTGAACCTTCAAAGAAAGACCATATATTACCACACCCACAACATAAGATATGATCATTAATTTACAATATAGGGTAACATGCAATAAATAGGATAAATTAATAATTTACAACTTATGCTAGATTTAATAAATATGATAAAGTCAATAATTTTTAACATACGATCAATGCAATAAATATCTGAGCATCTCTCTTTTAAAATTTTAACAGGTCAGTACCAACTATACTTGATCCATACATATGTGAACATCTAACAATACAGGAAAGTTTACATGTATGCGAGCTTAGGAAGGCATATATCTGAATTACATTCACAACGTACTTATTTTGTCAATTCTTTAGATGTGTAGCTGGAGTGGCCAGAGTGTGCATTATGCACTGTTGTATCGTCTTTCGCTAATCTTTTGTAAGTGTATTTGCCTATATTCTTATGTTATGTACATACCAGATTTTGTAACATGTGAACGTAGTTAACTTCCGTGAAACACCTATCGCCTATGTTTACACTGTTCAACAAGTCGATAACAATATGTCTTAATGTGTACCCATACATTTGTAGATACAACATGTTTTATGTGTATAACTGAGTATTATTTTTACTTTATTGTAACTCTTGCACGATGAACATCAAAATTCTGCTTATTACTCTACATACACTCATTAATGGTGTACGTACATATAGTCCATTTCTGATACTGCGTTGTACTGTTGAACAACGTCTTTCTTACGTACTATTTTATGGCATACTTATGAATTCCTATATGGACCGTCTCATGCCATAAACCACATGACGATGCACACATACATAAGGTGTGCTTGATTCTGCTTCGTTAACCCGGTTGGATAACCGTGCAGGTGTCTTCAATATACGCAACAACTAACAGCAATAACGTTCTTATTCTAACAGTAATACTACTACTGATATCACGGCTAGCCATTTATTCTTAGTCTGTGTACAGGTCGGATGATCCTGCCATATCGTGTAGCATAGTTGTCTGTGTGTGTTTGTGTTTCACGCCCAATCGGGTGGGTTTTGATCTTTTGTGATACGAAAATGTGTTTTCGATTTCGTCTAACTATATTGTCTTGCTTATTTATGATCGTGTAATCCCTATTCCCAGGTGTGTTAGTACTTACAATTTTACCTTCTGCCCATCCTCCATGGTGATGTAGATATCGTACATCATCTCCAGTCTGCAATTTGGGGTGTTCACGTCCTGCACGTGCGTCAAAGTATTTTTTCTGGATGTGTTGTGCTTTGTGTATTTCAGTTTGTTTTGCATATTTGCATTTCGGTTTTAGATGTTCATCCAAAATTGGCAATTTTGTCCGTAGTTTACGGGACATAAGTATCTGTGCTGGTGATGCACCAATGCTCTGGATTGTGGTGTTCCGATAGTTAAGAAGAGCAACATTGGGATCTTTGTTGTCCAATAATGACTTTTTAATCATCAATTTCAGAGTTTGTACGTATCGTTCTACCTGTCCATTGCTTTGTGGGAACATCGGGTTAGTAAATTTTGGTGTGAAACCATACTCATGGGCAAATTGTAAGTATTCTGCACTGCTGAACTGCGGTCCATTATCCGACACTACAATGCTCGGGATGCCATACCTGCAAAACACCTGTTTCAAATTCCTTATAATAGACTGACTTGTGGTTGACGATAAATCGATAATTTCAGGGAATTTTGAATAATAGTCAATCACTAGCAGGAAATTTACTCTGTCGATGGAGAATAAATCGACTCCTACTTTATGATATGGAATACACGTTACTTCATGGTTTATCAAAGGTTCAGAATGTTGTTTGTTTCGGTACTCCTGGCATATTTGACACCGTGACACTTTGTCTTCAATTTGGCTGCTCATACCTGGCCAAAATATGTTGTCTCTGGCCAACTGCTTACACTTTACTATCCCTAAATGTGATTCATGTATTTTGTTAAGCATGTCTGTCTGCATGGCACTTGGTATGATAATACGATTATCCTTTAATAGTACATTGTCTTGTATTGTTATGCTATCTCTATAAGTAAAGAATGGTTTTACCGCTCTACTGAGGTTATTGCTACGCTTGGGCCACCCATGTTTCACCAACGATACAACCTGCTGTAATGTCTCATCTTTGTCCAATTCTTGTCTCACTCTGGTTACATTGTTAACTTCCATATCGACTGTAGCCACAGTCATGTCAGTGTCGAACAAGTTGTTTGGTGTTGTTAACGTGGTGTGGGCCCTGGACAGCGTGTCAACTGAGTAGCACTTGTTGTGGCCGGATCCACTACGGTGGACATGGAGTCCAGTCTTGCTATGAGGTTGAGTGCTACACACACACTCTTTCCGAGGATAGGGCTACCCTCATTCGTGACTTGGAACTTTAATCGATGACCGAGTATGTCGACGAACACCTCACCCTGTGGTCTTATGCGCTGTCCTGTGTAGGTTATTAAGTGGCAACATGCTGGGCCCAAGGTAACATCGCCCAGTTGGTTGTAGATCCTCCGTGGCATGATGTTTGCCTCTGACCCGGTATCCAGTTTGAACTTGATTGTCGTGTTGTTTACCATGATATCGGCGTACCACAGGTCCTCTCGATCAGTGTTCGTATCCTGCAATGCGCCGACGAACAGATCGAACGCATCCTCTCGCTCCTCGCACAGGTGTATTCTCTCGTTCTCTGCATACGGATGTTCACAGTTGATTTCGTTAACTGTTGTATTCCTATGTCCACTTCTCCTGCACATTTTTATGAAATGTCCGGTTTTCCCACATCCAGAGCATTGTTTGTTTTAAAGGGGCTGTCACATTACGGCGTATGGCGGGAGCGTATTGAAAACCTACGTACGCCATCGGGTGCCACTTTCGGGTGTGTTTGAGCGTATGAGGAGCGTATGAAGAGCGTATGCGTAGCGTATGCGTAGCGTATGGGAGCGTATGGGAGCGTGCTGTGACATGTTTTGACATTTTGGGCCATACGCCCTCATAGGTCGTGTTTTTTTGAGCATGCACAAAAAAAATAGGACGGACGGATTTATGAAAGCGTATGGCGGCGTATGCATCATAGGCTTCACATACGCCGGGGTGTTGCGGCACTGGCGGCGTATGCGTAGCGTACGCGTAGCGTATGCGTAGCGTATACGTAGCGTATGCGTAGCGTATGCGGCGTATGGCGACGTATATGACGTAAGCCGCTACGCCGCCATACGCTCCCGCCATACGCCGTAATGTGACAGGGCCTTTAGCAGGGCATCGACCTTGGGCATGTTGATAACCACAATTCATACATTTGATGTTTGCCGTGTTCGAACGGTATTGTGTCGGCTGCGATGTTCGTCTCCATGGTACCGAACGTCGCTGTGATGTCACGGCGTTATCCAATCTTGAAATTGCATCGACGCTTTCACTTGCCGCAACACACGTATCACTATTTAGTAAATCAGACTTGTGTTCACTGAGTCGACACATATTGATGCACATCTCCAGTGATAAATTAAACGTTTGTAATAAACGATCACGCAAAGCCTTGCTTTTCACACCACACACAATTCTGTCACAGAGCAGTGAATCTTCCAGTGATCCGTACTGACAATAAGAAATTCGGCTACGAAGATTTCTTATGTAACTGTCCATGCTCTCGTTCGTTTGGTAAAGTGAGTTAAACTGGTATCTTACCACGGTAATGTTTGTTTTTCCTTCGCAATAAATCCGGAATGCTTCAATTAGAACTGCAATTTTATCCCAGTCTGCTACCTCAATGTTGAACGTTCTGTGAATCTTTTGAGCTTCAGTCCCTGCAACGTGAAGAAACACTCAGCACTGAACTTTTTCAGCTTTTGCAGCGACTCCCGCTGCCACCGCGTAAATCCTATACGAATCAATCCACTGGGTCCAGTTTAAAGTTAGATTACCCTCCAAGTCCAATGGCAATGGGGGTTTCAATCCTGATAATGCCATTGCTACTTGTTAGGTAAGCCACATCTGACACCATGTAACATACGAGTCAACACAATGAGTCCCAGTTAACGACTGCCGTTTATTCCACTCTCGTTTCCTAGGCAACCTTCCAGTCGTAGCTGGTTCCTTCATGTACTAGGTGGGCCTACATATATTACACCGGGTGGGACCTCACGGGGCTCCCGGTGTAGGGGCTGCATCTGGTGTGACCTCACGGGGCTCCTGGGTGGGACCTCACGGGGCTCCCAGTGTAGGGGCTGCATCCGGTGGGACCTCACAGGGCTCCTGGGTGGGACCTCATGGGGCTCCCGGGTGGGACCTCACGGGGCTCCCCGATCGGGACCTCACAGGGCTCCCTGACAGTGGTTGCTAGTCACTGTCGCTGCTGTTGGGTTCAGAGTCGTCGGCGATGGGTTCGGGGCCGCCAACGATCTCGAAGGTGTGGTGATTTTGTCTATAGAATCTACCGAGTGGCTCCCATGAGGACTCGGAGAGTCTCTCGAGGATGGCGAACGCAGCTCGGGTGTCAGACAAGCTGTGTGGTGGGCCAAGGAAGTCTCGGATGGCGGTCCTATCAAAGGCCACATATGACGCTAAGACATGGGCGACGTTGAAGACTTTGTCACCGCATGGACATCGTTTCAATGCAGGGGTATCGATGAACCGCCTGTATCCAGTCCTGAAGCGCGTGACCGCCTCTTGCACGGATGCAGAGAGGTTTTTTGGGACTGGTAGGCGTGCTCTGACATTTTTGTGCCAGGCCCAACTGATGGAGTATGGGTTCCTGACGGTGGTGTCGTGGAAGCCTCCCACAGGGCTTTGGTGGCTCTAGCGTGGGTGGCTTTGAGCTTGGACAAGGAGTGGTCTATGACGAGGTCGATCTCAGGATGGCGGGAGCCATCCAGAGCAGCTGAGTCAGCCTGGTCATTACCGGGAAGTCCTATGTGGGAGGGGACCCAGGCCAGCACTGTGTCGAGTTGAGCTTCATGCCTGGTGACGATGGTGTTCTGGATCAAGGTGGCCAGAGAGTGGTTAGCTCTGTGGTCCTTGATCTTGCGGACTGCGTTGAGTGAGTCAGTGACCACTATGCAGCTGCAGTGCCGCAGATGGGTCAGTGCATGGTGGATGGCGGCGAGCTCTGTATCGAGGGTGGAGGAGTAGTCCGTGACCCTGATAAGGCGTCTAGCCTGCCCATCTGGTAGGAAGTAGCCAGCCCCGGCTCGGCCTGTGTCAGGGTTGAGCGAGCCGTCGGTGTAAACCGTGGTGGCTAGAGGGAAGTCCTCTTTGGCCCGGGCAATGGTTTCCTGTGCCAGGGTTTTGAGGACTATAGTCGGGTAGTTGGTTCGTGCTGAGCAGAGGCTGGTGAGTCTGACCTCAACGGGCACGGAGTACCAGGGGGGTCTCGCCCGGAGGTCAGGGACATCAGCGAGTGCCAGCCCGTGGGTTTCTTTCAGGGTGCGGATGGCCGTTTTCGCACCCCAGGAGAGGCCGAGGCGCCGTCCTGGGCCGTTTTGTAGGCAGGAGGCTGCGCTGCGGTAGAAGGTGGAGTGGCCTGTGGACAGGGCTTGGCAGAGGTGGTTTGCCAGCAGCTGTTGTCCGCGTAGGTGGAGTGGTGGGAGGTTGGCCTCAAGGAGGAGGATCTCAACCCTGGTTGTCCTGCGAGCTCGGGTGATGAGTCGCGCTGCCTGGTATTGGACTCTTTCCAGGGTGAGGAGGTCTTTGGTCAGGGTGCTACTGCGAGGCAGGCGGGACTTACGGTTCTTTCTGCAGTAACCAATCCAGGAAATGGTGTTGGCTGCATAGTCGTAGAGGGCCCGCACGGCCTGTTTGTAGAAAAGGCTGAGCACTTCAGCTGGTGCTCCCCAGTTGAACCCAGAGATTCTAGTCATTAGAAGAAGTCTCTTGTTCATTCTGGAGGTCAGATGCTTTACCAGTGGGCTCATGGAGAGTTTGTGGTCGAGCCTGACTCCGAGGTAGTCGAAGGCTTCCACCCACTCGATATCCAAGTCCCCGGCACGGAGTGGGTGGGGAGGCTGATTGGCAAACATCATCATAGCTTTGGTTTTGTTTGCGGATATTTTTAGCCCCAGTTCACAGCAGGAGCTGCTAAGTAGGAGAGTTGGTATGGTGGCTCATAAGTATAGCATGTTTATCATGACAGTGTCAGCACCTGCAACTAGGTCAAAAATGTTTCACACCGAAAATATGTTTGTTTGTTGTTGTTTAACGTCCTAGCAACATCTCCGGTCATATCAAGACGGGGCACACCGAAAATGATTCCTGTTTGTTTGGGTATTACGTCCTAGCAACACCAATGGTCATATAAAGACGGACGCCGATTTCTAACAGTGCACACTCATGGCGACTTAATAGTGCTGCCCCACTAGGATACCAGGCTGCTACCACCATTACAGGATACCCCACTCAATCAAATTATCCTAATACTTGCCATACCCTAGTAATTCCGAGCGCTACGCTAGGTGGCAACAAGTATGAATTGTGTAAGTCGTTAGTTTGATTCGACTGGGATTCGGCCGGGATTCGAAGTCCGACCTTCCATACAAGAAGCCGACGCTCATATCGATTCGGCCACAGTGTCCGGTCATTGGAAATGAAGGAGTAGACTCTACCAAAGTTTTCTAGAGTTCTTCATAGGCCATATTCTCTCGCCGTGAATATGGCCTATGGTGCCGACACGGCGTAAAGCAACCACCAATCAATCAGTCAATCTAGAGTTCTTTTACATTAAAGTCCCCACATTAAAGCTGCACATGAAAACATCACTTTTTCCAAACTAAAACACCTTACTGTGTTTGATTTTACATATCAAACCTCGATGCTGATGCACTCATTGAACATTTACTGATTTACTGATATGACCATACTATTTTTGACACTGTCATATGTCTTCGGGAGGGACCTGACACGTAGAATAGTCTAATATCAAGGGCCAAATGTATGAACCAGTTTGTATCGGCTCCAGTGTTAAGAGCCACCGCCGGGTTAGCTAATGCGGGTGTTGGGAAATGGGTCACGGGAAATGTATGGGGCCAAAGCACGGCGGTGTTAGCTAACCTAGCAATTATTTATAGATTTGGGAAATCCCTCTGAGCCTGTTGCCGGCGAGCACCACTATTTCCCAATATCGCAGGCGATTCGGCGGCGGCGGCGATTTTTGTTGGTTACATTCGTCGATTCGACACTATTAATATCACCACCGATTTAGCGGCGGCGTTAATATCACTACGATTTTGTGGTTAATTTGACCAAATTTCACTTTTTGATCATGTAATTCTGTTAAATATGATAGCTTTGAATAGATTTGGCCATAATATTGATTGATTGATTGATTGATTGGTGGTTGTTTTACGCCGTGTCGGCAGCATAGGCCATATTCACGGCGAGAAATGTTTGTTTTTTGTTCAAACAATCGCTTTTACATGTAAAAGCAGACAATCAATTATGTGCCAATAGACACTCATTAAATTAGAAAGCTCACAATCATATATTTGTGGTCAAGGGAAACAAATTCCCATAGAAAAAGAAAAGTTTTATTAATAATTGATAGAATCTATTTAGTAAACTATATGAGGTGGTACAGTCCAGCTGCCCTCAAAAAGGCTAAAATGTTTTCCTGTTTTACCTTAGTAAAAAGGTCATGCATACTGTCTGCAGTGTAGAACTGTTGGCGCAGGGCCAAAAAATCAACGCAACTTAGTAAAATGTGTTTGAGTGTCAGCGGGGACTGACACCCAATACATTCAGGGGGAGGTTCCCCCTTGAGCAGAAAAGCATGTGTAAGCCACGAGTGGCCAATACGGCAGCGGCTAAGGACCACTTGGTCCCGCCGACCTCCCGCATGAGTCTGTGGTGGCTTTCCCACAGATGGTTCAATTTCTTTAAGTTTATTAATGTTTTCATCCCACTCATGTTGCCATTTGGATTTTATGTGGGTGGCTATTAGTGGTTTCAGATCAGAGTGAGGGATCAAACACGGTTCAAGATCACAATTCAGGGCCTTCTTCGCAGCCCGATCAGCTCGTTCGTTTCCTTGTATGCCGGCATGGCCAGGCACCCAGCACAGGTGGATGTCATACCCATCCGTTGTCAGTTGGTTCATTTTATAAATGACCGTTGCTAGAATAGGGTGATTCGTTTTCAGCTACCCGGCTTTGGTCTTTTGAACCATCAGTGTATATGGAGAGGTGGTCTGCAAACTGGCCTTGAATCTCTGCATGCAGTCCTTGGTACTCGAGTGGATGTGTCCCAGACTTCCTCAGTTCTGTGAGTCGGAGGATAACTGATGGCTTTCTCAACGACCAGGGGGGATGTTCTGGGACTTTGGCATCCTCCAACATGTCCAAATCCACGCCCAAGGCCTCCAAATGAGGTTTCATTCGGAGCCTCAGTGGCCGGATGTAATTCGGCCTGGCTTCATACCTGGATTCGTCATGTTGCTCGAATAGACAATTGTGTGCAGGATTCAATGCATTAGTTTTTATCTTGAGTACATATTGCATGGCCAGTTTGATTCTCCTGTTGTTAAGTGATGGTTCATTGGCTTCGACATAAAGGCTCTGAATCGGTGAGGTGCGGAAGGCCCCAAGGGCCAGGCGCAGTCCCTGGTGGTGGATCGTGTCTAGCAGCCCAATATATGATTCCTTGCAGAACCGTATACTATGCTGCCGTAATCCACTCGTGACCGAACCAAGGTTCTGTACACGGAGAGCAGAACATCTCTGTCTGCTCCCCACTCTGAGCTGGACAGCACCCTCAGAATATCCAGAGCTTTCAGGCTGGATATTCTGAGGGTGCTGTCCAGCTCAGAGTGGGGAGCGGCCATAATATATCGCCGCCGATGAGGCGGCGGTGGCGATTTGTTTTGTTTACATTCGTCGATTCGACAATATTAATATCGCCTCCGATTTAGTGGCGGCGTTAATATTGCTTCGATTTTAGGGTTAATTTGATGAAATTTCACTTATTGAGTATGTAATTCTGTTAAATATGAATAGGTTTGGGCCTAATCGGTAATATATCGCCGCCGATGCGGCGGCGGCGGGTGGCGGGCGGTGGTGGTGGCGATTTGTTTTCATTCAACAATATGAATATCGCCACAGATGTCGCGGCGGCGTTAATATCGGTTCGATTTTAGGGTTAATTTGATCAAAGTTCACTTTTTGAGTATGTAATTCTGTTAAATATGATAGCATTGAATAGATTTGGGCCTAATCGATACCTAACACTGCCCTTAAACGTGCTATGGAGTGGTGTTAGCCTACCCGACCTTAAACTCGCGGTGTTTCGGGTAACACTGCTCCATACATAGCGACTTTTCGCCGCTAAACTAGAAATCCTGTCCAAACCCATTTTTGGCTCGCTAACACCGATCCATACATACGGCCCCAGGGTCTCTCTTCATCACAGTCTGGCACTGAGGGCAAGGACTGGTTTGCTCAGTATCAGGTTGGGTGTTGGAGTTTTATGTCCTGGAAACATTTAAGGTCATATCGGGAGGGGTACTGACTTGTCACAGTGCGCACTCATGGTGACTTTATAGTGCTGCCCCACTTGGAAATCAGGCTGCCAGCACCATGACCCAATACCCCACTCAGTCACATTATCCTAACACTGAGCTAACCAGTCCTTGCCATATCTTATAAATGCCGGGCACCTGGCTAGGAAGCAACAAGTATCAATTTTATAAGTCTGTCGAGAGGGTGATGAAAATGGGAAATATTGCGCCTAGAGCGGGACGCGAACCTACATCTCTTTGCATTCCAGGCCAATGTGCTAACTATTACACCACCTAGGCTCCCTGATGTCACCACCCTGCCCACGCCTACCTGTCTATATGGCTCCTTGCCTGAGAGGTCAGTGCAGACCACTAGACTCGTCCCCCTGGCATTGTAAGTCTTTTAATGCTTACAATTATACATACATACAGGCACTGAGTGCACTTACACATACACAGGGTAGGTTCAACAACTATACAACACATAGCTTGTACAGGATCCTGGTTACAGCAATCAGTGACGGGGGGGTGATGAAAATGGGAAATATTGTGCCTAGAGCGGGACTCGAACCCACATCTCTTTGCATTTCAGGCCAGTGTGCTAACCATTTCACCACCTAGTCTTCACCATCAGGGAGCCTAGGTAGTGAAATGGTTAGCACATGCATACCTGTCTATACTCCCCATGCATACCTGTCTATACTGCCCATGCATACCTGTCTATACTGCTCCTTGCCTGAGAGGTCAGTGCAGACCACTACAAATCATTGGTTTGACTCAACCGGAAACCGAACTCCCGATCTCCAGCACGTGAGGCCCGCGTTCTACCGATTCGGTCACGGCGCCCGGTCGTGATCCTTCATTAAGCTACCTAAGACTTTCACGGAAGGACTACATGGTGAAATCACGTGATCAGATCTTTAAGCCTGCACGAGGTGTAGGTGCATGCACTAGATGTAGTGTAAATGTCAAGTATAAAGAACACAGCTGTACTGGAACTGGTCAGGGTTTCTCTGTGCAACCATCTAGCAGGGGCCCGAAGTTGGCTCTTCCCCATTAATCTCATTAACCTTAGATGCTGCTAGCACCTAAAACCCCCAATACCCACTGTGCAACCTATGTCCATCATAGCCGTAGCTAGGAATTTTTGTTATTATTGGCTAAAGATACATTCTTCGAATGGACGAGTGCCTGCCGAAGGCATGAGGAACTAGGGAGGTCGGGCGTGTGCCCCGCACCAGCACCCCAACCCCAGGAATATATTTGGGTCACTCTCCTGAAAACTGGTCAGCATGGGATGGGATTTTAAAACATCAATAAAAAAACGTCCTACTTATTTTTTCCCTTATTCTTTTCATATTCATGTTCAGATTTGATGTAAGAAATAAGGGAAATAAAATAAACCACGTGCAACTTTGGTTCTTTTAGCTATGAAGTGGTTTTGTACCCAAAAAAAAACCTATTTTACAGTCGGCCATGTGTAACATGACATATGGGACATGGTTGGATCTTTACTAACATCTTGTATTGCATTTTGTATTGCATCTTGTATTGTATATCAAACAAAACAGTTCCCAAATCAAAAAGGAAGTATTTATTAACATGTTTGCATGCTTAAATTGAAAAAAAGATTATTAGATTTCTTCAGAAATAACATTACAAATTTCCATTACAGATGTAACCAGTGATGTCTGGATGCCACACGAATATTGTACAATAATTATTTGGTGAATAAAGCATGTCTGGGAATTACTTTTTTTTATCAATATAAGCACTACATATTTCTGTATATTATGCCATGATTAATATGCTTCGAATTGTGGAATTATTTAATTTTGCTTAGATTTTTATTAAGCAGACTGTGTGGTGTCCTAAACATGTGTTACATCTGAGCAACACATGTCATACTCCCATACGACATAGCTTAATCATGGACTATGCCTTTATTTTTTATCTCATCAATTTATATTTTACATAGATGTAAAGGGGAGTTTTTCAGTTTTCATTTGCAACCAAAAAATGTTAAAAATTCAAATATTAGATTTTAACTCTCTATGTGAAACTTCTGGCCAGTTTACAGGAGAGTGACCCATTTGTTAATCTAGAGGCCGTAAAATGCCATTTCCAGCCATTTCAGGGAGGTTACATACTAAGGTGTTTTTTGTGGGTTTGTTTGTGGGTTTGGGTGTGTGTATGTGTGTGAAGGGGGGGGGGGACAACTCCATTCCCCTTCCCCCATGCTAGCTATGGCCTAGATAAAGGATTCATCTGGTACTGGCAGTACATGGGTGAAGACCAGCCTTATATAAAAACGGTAGAAAAATCAGGCTAATGAACTGAGTCTTTATGAGAGCCTAATTTCACAATCTAAGAAGCAACATTTATTCTTTGTACATGTCTTCATATTTACCCGCTACCTTTGAGTTGAAAAATATAATACAATATCTAGTTTAATAAGATTTAAAAGTGAAATCGACGGTGTTCTAGCGCCGCCATCTTGTCTTTTTGCATTCTCGCACATTTCACCAACTCTGTGCCTATATATGTAGCCATTCGATCCTGGAACCACAGTTTCTACTTCATGCTCCATACTAAAGCTATTTTCGCCCGTATTTACACTACGTTGTCGTTCACCGTGTACTACAAGGGTGAATGCTTATATCCTAGCTACACGAAGTAATCCACACCACGCTAACATTTATCCAAAGCTAGCGTTCACACTTCTCCCGCCCGACTTATATTAGTTATAAGCAATGGTTGTGGCTGTGCCAAGTGTGGACGCTGCAAAGGTTAAAGTTGCACGCTCCGATGGCTTTGAGTTTCTGCTATTTTTCTGAAATATATATATTAAATTGATTGTTATAACCTACATTACTTGAAGTAACTTTTATTTTAAATGGTTACGTTTTGAGATATTTGAATTGCAAATATGTCAAATTAGTTTTGGCAAGCTTGCCAAAACTCTGACACCATAATCTTCAACAGTAACAGGTTCTATTATTTTGACTCGGTATTCCCTTCTATGTGGCAACACATGTTTAATAAGTGTATCATTATCTAAGTTAGATATGTAGAATCAATTTGAGATAATTGTTTTGATTTTGAAAATGCTATGATTCATCGGACTATGCAGCTTTAACACCCCAACTCAGTTATACCAGTGTCTACATAGGAACGCACATACACAGTCCCAAACACATGCACCCGGGCATCTAATTAAATCACATGCACTCCAAAAGGACATGGCTCAAGTTCCTCGCACACTGCCAGACAAGGAGTTAATTCTCTTCTCTTCGGTACCATAATGGAGACTTGCATATTGAAATGCATAGTCCGATGCTTTTGAGTTTCTATCATTATTTTAGATAAATATATATTAGGTTGATCAATATAATCTATCGTACTTTAGTTAGAAGTAGCCTTTTCTTGCAAATTGCTAACTTTGAAGATAATTGAAGTGCAAACATGCCACATTAACTTTGTCGTGCAAGTCTAAACTCTTCAGCAGTAACAGGTTCTATTAAATTGACTTAGTAGTAGTTCCTTCAACACAGAAACGGGGGGGGGGGGGGGGGCTGGCAGGGGCGTTGCCCCCTCTACCAGGGGGATCTGCAGGGAATCCCATGGATAATTTCGAAAAAATGATACAAAATAGTACACTCTGGTGCATTTTGACGAACATTTTCTATTTTTAAGTTTAAGTAAACATGATTATTTTGCAGGAGATTTCAAATTAAAAGCGGGAAATCGGGAGATTGGGGTTATTTTGCAATATTTTAGGGAGATCTCCCACTAAATCTGGAGACTTGCCAGCTCTATATGTAATAACCTTTTGATGATCCCATGATACGCACTGAGATCACTGAAGAGAGGCAGGGATCAGATCAGCCGAGGCCATAAAGGGATCTACACACCTACTTACCTACTTACCCACCGGGCGCGGTGGCCGAATCGGTAGAGCGCTTGCTTCGCGTGTGCGGAAGGTCGAGAGTTTGGTTGCCAGTCGAGTCAAACCAATGACTTATAAAATTGATACTTGTCACTTCCTAGCCCGGCACTCAGCATTAATAGGACAGGGCAAGGACCGGTTGGCTCAATGTCAGGATAATTTGACTGAGTGGGATATGGGTCATGGGGCCGGTGGCCTGATTTCCCAGTGGGAGAGCACTATAAAGTCACTATGAGTGTGTACTGTCACAAGTCGGTACCTGTCCTGATATTATGACCTTAGATGTTGCCAGGACGTAAAACTCTAACAACAAACAACCAACAACCAGCTAACAACAAACAACCAACAACCAACAACCAGCATACCTACCTACCTACTTACCCAGCTACCTACTTACTCACCTACCTACCTACACACTGCGCCACCTTACGATACCAGCGCGGCGCGCCGCTTTGATCGATCTGGTGAGTAATTAATTGCTCGCTGGTGCCTGCCTGACTGGTGGATCAGTGCTGGGCGTGGCGTGCTGCCATTAGGACTACGTTGGGAGCCGCCTGCCCTGTGGGTTTAAGTTTACCGTCTTTGTTCAGTGTACGGAACCCCTTACCTGGGACGTTGCTATATATCTACACTCACAGGGACTGCATCATAATGGTCAGTAGGCCGAAGGCAGTTGATTTTGTTTAATTTTATTATGCCATCGTTTGGAAGTTGTAAGACTATGAGTTATTTATTATCTGTGATTGGATATCACTGTGTGTGTTTCGTAGTGGGTGTATGTTGCGCGTCCTGTATGTGTACTGTGTGTGGCTGTATTAGCTAAGATTCTATTGTGCATGTAGTAGAATCTTTGGTATTAGTACGGGGAGTTGCAGCGTCTATAATATATATATCTAGTAAGTCTATATATATATATATATCTAGTATATATATGGTGTATATACATAAATATATATATATATATGCTGTTTGGGTCGTTACTAGATGTTAATGTATGTCTGTATCGGGTTTCTAGATAAAGGATTCACCCAGTACTCACAGTACACGGGTGAATACCAACCCTATATAAAAACGGTTGAAAATGCGGGGAAATGAAATGAGAGCCTAATTTCACAATCTAAGAAGCAACAATTATTCTTTACATATGTCTTATTATTTCCCCACTACCTTTGAGTTGAAAAATATAATAAAATATCTAGTTTAATAAGATTTAAAAGTGAAATCGACAGTGTTCTAGTGCTGCCATCTTGTCTGTTTGCATTCTCGCCCATTTCACCAACTCTGTGCCTATATCATTTACATGGGTAGCCATTTGATACTGGAGTCACAGTTTCTAGTTCCTGTTCCATACTCAAGCTATTTTCGCCTGTATTTACAGTATGTTGTCCTTCACCCGTGTACTACAAGTACCGGGTGAATCTTTTATCTATCGGGTTACATACAATGCACTACGACTTAACCAAATCTATCAGATATGGGGTGATAGTCGGGGGTGTCGTAGAGGGAGCAAATGTAAATTGTGGCATTATCAAAGCGTATAACTTTCCGAACAATTATCTTATTATTATGAATATGTAGTGAGTTGCACTCACCTCCTCAGATGAAATACCACATACACAACAAGGCGTAGGTACCGTAGGGTTTGTTTGATTATTTGTTGGAGTTTTACGTCCGGGCAACAGCTAAGGTCATATCAGGACGAATCCCGACTTGTGACAGTGTGCACTCAAGGCGACTTTATAGTGCTGTCCCACTGGGAAATCGGCGACAATTATCAATTTTAAATTCGTTGGTTTGACTCGACCGGGAACCGAACTCCCGACCTTGCACATGCGAGGCCCGCGCTCTACCGATTAGGCCTTGCTTGCTTGGGGTGGTTTGTAACCTGATGATGGTTACTGGTTGCAGAGCTGCAACATTATAGAGAGGCTCCGATAAATTGGCCCAATCTTTGGTTGAAGATTAATCTTCAGTAGGGGCGGTTGTAGACGCTGGGGACATCTTTACAATGTTGTAACAGCGAAGCGTTGGGGTGGCCCCGAATCTCTTCGGTCCGGCAGTAGTTGAGCACTTGTATCCAGCAGACAGCAGCAAGGGTTTCTAAGAAGGGCAGGTAAAGATGGGTGCAGCGGTGGTTCCAGCAACGAGAACAAAGTGAGAGAAAACGTAAAGGTACAGGGCCCCACCCAAGCGCACAACTTCCCTGATCAGGGTGAGGAGTATGCCTGGGAGAAAAAAGGGTAGAGTTTAGGAAAGAGAAATGAGGAGAGTTGAGTCAAAGGACCGCGTCTATTTGCTCTATGGTGACCAGCCGGCGAGCCAAAGACATAGACAGAGTAAGAGTAGAAAGTGAAATGCTGGCGGGCTCCCCCTCCTGGAACTCTTTTCAGACATATCAAGGAGGAGCAAGGCCAGCGGAGAGGAGATAGAGAGAGTTGTGGACGAAGTGCGGTCCGGATAGTAAGTGTCTGGGCCGATTAGGCCACCGCGCCCGGTGCTTATGTAGGGTGGCCACATCAGGGAGACTGGATAGTCCAATGGTTAGGTAGATCTGGAATGGGATCTACATTTGGGCCCTACGCTCGCTCTAGCCATTGGGTTCCGGTTTGTTGCAAGACCTCCCCTCACACGACACATGTCTTTCATTTCCATCTTCATCTTCAAAGGACACATTGGCTCAGTGTCAGGATAATGTCGCTGAGTGGGATATCGGGTCATGGTGCCGGCGGCCTGATTTCCCAGGGGAAGTTTTCGTCAAAATGCACCATCAGCGCGCACTGTCACAAGTCGGTACCTGATATGACCTTAGATGTTGCCAGGACATAAAACTCCAACAACCAACCGACCATCCATCATCTTCAAAACTTGTCATATTTGCAGTCAGCGACGAAGTCAGACCAGAGGTCGACCTGGTCCGAAGACCCGGTGCTTTCACAAGAGCAAATGGCTGGTAACTATTTTGTTGAACACCTTTCTTCTATCTTGTTATTGTGTGACATTTAATTTTCGAGAAGGTGTCACGGTGGCACGAGAGTGCACCACTCTTTTCTCCTTCCTGTGTTTTTTTAACTTTTTTTTTATTGGGATCTCATTTCAATTATATGCTAGATCCCCTCCCCTCACCCCGATGAATTCTTGGTGGAATCACTAATTTTGATGGTCGACTATACACTATGTAGGCCTACTTACCTCGACCCGGATAAACACTGGTTCACATTTAATCACATTTCCATTGGCCTTACAAACCAGTCCACGCTTAAAGCTGCATAGTCCGATGAAAGCATCAATTAAAAAAAAGCCAAAACAATTATCTAGATTTGATTCTATTTATCTAGTTTAGATAGTGGTGCGTTAATTAAGTATGTGTTGCCGCATAGACAGGAATAGGGCCTCCTGAGTCAATTTAATAGAACCTGTTGCCTTCGAATCCTATGGTCTCAGAGTTTTGGCGTGCTTGCCAAAATTCACTTTGCATGTTTTCATCTCAAATATCTCCAAAGTTAATCATTTAAAGTTGCGTAGTCCAATGGTTTTGAGTTTCTGTCATTTTCTGAGATAAATATGTTAGGTTGGTCATTATAATCTACCTTACTTTAGTTTCAAGTATCTTTTACTTTAAATGGTTAACTTTTGAGATATTTGAAGTACAAACATGCAAAATTAATTTTGGCAAGCTTGCCAAAACTCTAACACCATAGGCTTCTGCAGTAACAGGTTCTATTAACTTGACTCAGTATCCCCTTATATGTGGCAACAAATGTTTAATAAGTGCAGCAGTATCTAAGTTAGATATGTAGAATCAAATCTAGATAATTGTTTTGGTTTTGAAAATTTGATGTTTTCATCGGACTATGCAGCTTTAAAATAAAGTTACTTCAAACTAAAGTAAAGTAGATAATAATGATCAGCCAAGGATATTTATCTCAGAAAATTGCAGAATCTCAAAGCCATTGGACTATGTAACTTTATCATCAGTTACCTCATTATACCAGTTGTATTCAAGCCCGTGGTTACAGGGGGGCACGAGCGACTGCGGTCGCCCCCACTTTATTTCCATTAAGGGGTCCGTCCAATGTTTTCAACATTTTCAAGGTCGTACAAAGCATACTACCAGACCACCCCCCCCCCTACCCCAAAGTTGTACATATCAACATTTGACCAGAGAACATAAATAAAAGAATATACACGTTTTATTTATCAACATTTTATTTATTAAATGACAAAAGTGGTACTTGACTGACACTTACACCCCCCACCCCTTCTTCAATTAATCAATATCAATAGGATACAGCTATAATAGGCCTTGGACCTGTTAGCTGCTCTTAATTAATAAAAATCGAGACAGTTCTTCAGATGTGGTGGTTTGCAGCAACTGTCACTGGCTCCAAGTTATACGTAATGCTTGACCAGTATGAAACAGTTCACCGACTCTGCTGCTATGAACTCTCCGGCAAGTCATTTCACAGGTCAACCACCCAAAAGCCAAAGAAGTTGTGTCGCAGGTCCAGTCTGGAGTACCGCTTCTTCAGTTTCAGGGAGTGTCCTCTGGTCCTGTTCTTGCACAATATCATTATACTTTTGCACGCGTAATGAAAATACTAAAACATTGGCTAGTGTGGGCTAAGATATAAGCACCCACCCTTTGCTACTAGTCAAAGGTCACTCCACGTTTACCAAGGTGCCTGACCCCAACTTTTAAAACACTGTTGCTACGTGCCTGTTGTAGATCTGCAAGAGGCATTTGACGTGTTCGATGCGGAGGGCGAGGGAACCATCACCACCCGGAAGTTGTTCAGGATCATGCGCGCTCTCGGACAAAACCCAACCGAAGCTGAGGTGCAGGACCTCATCAACGCTGTTGATGACGATGGTGAGAGAGATATTAAACAAATCCCCTCTGGCATACTGACTTAGTAGGTCCTACTGTAGATTAATTATAGAAGACAACAGAAGAAATAAGAATTGTGTAAATAACAGATCGCTTCGTCAAAAAGACTCCCCCCACCCCTACCCCCACCACACCTTCACCCCTCCTACCCCGCCTCGACCCCCACTCTTACCCCCCCCCCCCTTCATCCTCCTCTAAGACGTACATGCGCACATTACTTAGTAATCGTAGTAAAGATTGCCACAGCAATTACACTGGCAACCATAGAACCAATTAAGGTTGGTTGTTGGAGTTTTATGTTCTGGCAACATCTAAGGTCAAATCAAGATGGGTACCAACTTGTCAAAGTGCGTACTCATGGCGACTTTAGAGTGCTGCCCCACTGGGAGACCATGCTGTCAGCACCATGACCTGATATCCCACTCAGTCACATTATGCTGACACCGAGCCATCCAGTCCTTGCCCTATCCAATAATGCCAAGTGCTTGGCTAGGAAGTGACAAGCGTTAATTTTAGCGTCATTGATTTGACTTGACCAGGGTTCGAAACCATGGATTCGAATCCCACGTTCTACCAAAACGGGAGACGAACGCTCAACTCATTCGGCCAACTCCTCAGGTCTAGAACCAATTAAAAGAGCCATGCAAGTAGCGGGATGCAATAGCAATTGTTGTGGCAATTAAAGTAAAAGGAGAATGTGCAGTGTAAATTGGAATAGCAAATTTATGTGGAATTATAAAACTAAGTCTACTAGCAAACCTGTTTCTGTTGCTGAAATGAAACTTTAAAATAAAGAAAAATCTTTTTTCATTGTTTAATTTTATTTTCGAAGTAAGACTAGAGACAATCATAGTCAAATATATATTTATGGCATGTTCAATTACAGAATTACCAAGCCAATATCCAACATCACTCAACATCCTACTCAAGCACACCTATCCCAATAATACCGAGCGATCCTGATCTTGTCCGATTCCTAGCGGTAATAAACTAGTGACGAATAGCAATCCGTGTTAAATATTTGTCCATTTCAATGCTACATTCCCAGGTAACGGCACAATAGAGTTTGAGGAGTTTGTTGGAATGATGAGTCGCAAGTTGACGGAGCCGGACACGGACGAGGACATCCGTGGAGCCTTCCGCGTTTACGACCAGGAATCCAAGGGTAAGTGCTGCACCAAATATGTATAGTCAAGTAATACTTAAAGATTTAGTAACATGATATTAACATGAATCCTCTACATGAATACTCACTATGTTGGTCACATGATTTTAGCATGTGTCCTTTACCTGAAATACAGGCTATGTTGGTCACATGATTTTAAAATGTATCCTTTACATGAATATTTGCTATGTTGATCCCATGCTTTTAGCATGTACCCTTTATAGCCCTGTCACACTACGATGCATCGCGCAAGCGTGCGCCGACGTAGGTGATTTTACGCCAATACGTCGGTGTACGTCGATATGCGTTACTCGAACATTACACATTCGTTGTGTGTACGTCGGTATATGTTGATGTACGTCAATGTTCGTCGTTATACAGCATCACTCGTTAAGGGGTCGCGAAAGTTTTGTACATGCACAAAACTGTTGACGTTCGATAGCATGTGGCTTTTACGTCAGGCATACGTTATGTATATGTTAGACATACATCGATATACGTTAGATGTATGTTCGACAAACATTGTTCACTACATAGCACTAGGTTGACCTACATCAATTGGATGGAGAGCCAGCAGAAATGTACTGTCTGCGTATTGACAACTTATTGACAACGTATGGATAATGTACATCTAACGTACATCTAACGTATGTTTTGCATTTCACCGTGTCTTGATGTATGTAACATATAAGGCGTACTCCTGGCGATCGAATTATGTATATAACGTTCACCAGCATTCTGCGATCGTACCGTGAGCGTATTGTGAGCATTTTTTGCCAGGAGGCACGTTAGCCATATTTGGCCATACGTTGGCCATATGCTCTACTACATTTTGTATACGTATGTATATGTCCAACTTTGCCCCCCGTGTTGAAAAGTTCACTGCATCTCAACATTTGAAAGGGATTTTAGCCGTTCACCATGCGAATGCATGATGCATCGTAATGTGACAGGGCCATTACATGAGTATGACCTACTTGCTATGTTAGTCACATGCTTCAAATTAGCAACTTACAGACTACATGAGTATTCGCTATGTTGGCCACATGGCTTTAGCATGTATCCTTTACATGAGTATTCACACTCTTGATCACGTGATTTTAGCATGTATCCTTTACATGAAAACTCACTATGTTGCTCACATGATTTTAGCACGTATCCATTATATGAGTAGGACCTACTTGCTGTTAGTCACACATGCTTTTAGCATTATCTTTTACATCAGTATTCGCTATGTTGGCCACAGGATTTTCACGTATATCCATTACATGAGTATTCACTAAGTTGGTCACATGATTTGAGCATATATATCCTTTACGTGTCTGGGCCTACTCACTATGTTGCTATATATCCTTTATATGAGTATTCACTATGTCCAATAAAAATATTCAAACCCTAAACATATTAACTGCATTACTATACACAGAACGGATCAATCGCTAGCTATAAATAGCCCACTCTGCGACGTTATTTCCGAGAGGAATATTCGGAATCAGATGATGAATTTGGTGGTGTAATACTTCGAAAATACACGCCTTATTATAATATACATGTTGCGTGGTTATAGGCTTCATCACATCAGATGACCTTGAGAAACGCATGGGTGACCTTCGGACTGGCTTAAGTCAGGTTGAGATCTCGGAGATGATTCGCGAGACAGACGGGAGTGCAAGCGGGAACGTTACAATTGAAGGTACTTAAAAAAAATATATATTAGCCCTATAAGCCTATCGAACGATGCGTTCATTTAGCTGATCCAAATTAACCCCCTAAAAAAGGGGTGTTTTCATGGACAGAAAAAGTATTTTAGTTCTGTAATGTGTTATCTTCAGCGACCTCTAATTAAAGTTGCATAGTCCGATGGGTTTGATTTTCTGTAATTTTCTGAGATAAATATATTAAATGGCTAACTTGAGATATTTGAAGTGGAAACATGTCAAATTAGTTTTGGCAAGCACGCCAAAACTCTGGCACCATAGGCTTCAGCAGTAACAGGTTGTAATAAATTGACTCTGTATATCCCCTCCTGTGTGACAACAAGTACTTAATAAGTGCTTCAGTGTCTAAGATAGATATGTCGGATCAAATTTAGATAATTGTCTTGGTTTTGAAAATTTAATATTCTATCAGACTATGCAGCTTTTGATTTTGTGATGGGTGTATTTATGCTGCCCATAACGGTTAAGTCTAATGACTTGTTTTTGCCGCTAGACAGTAATAGTCTTGTGACTCCCCTTCTTTTCATCACTTTCAGTTGTTGTGTAGCTAACTACTGCATGCATTCTTTCTGTTTGAAAGCATTCTCACACATCCCCCATACCTCTGGGAGTTTGTTCGTTCTACAATCGGATAATTGTTTGGTTACCAATAGCTATTTTCTTTAATTGCTGCAGAATGAAATAAATAGGCCTAATATTGCAATTCTGTTTCCCCTTTCCAGATTTTCGAAATATGATGCTTGGGAGGAGCGACCCTGCATAGATAGGAACCCAGTTGTTTAATTTGCGAGTTGGAAAATGGCACAGGAGCACACATAAAGCACTGTACATAGTGCACATAGCTACACTTACAAGCCACACAGGACATGAAGAACATACCACCAAGTATGGCTGAGCAATTAGTCTTATATCTCATTGAAAAGTACGCAATGTTACAGCATGGTGTGGCAATGCAGCTTAGTATATTTATTTCATTGATTACTATTGAGACTTGGGTGCTTTCTGCTTCATCGAACTGCACTAGTGTCATGTGAAGTCAGTAGTACAATGGGTGATTCTAGTTCATAGCAATTACAGTAGGGGTGGAATAGGGGCATAAGACCTTTTTAACACTTTTTAATACCAATTTTCATACAATTTAATATCTATTTTCGCGGCAAATGTAACATACATATTTAATTAAATATTAACAGAAATGAGGGATGTCATGCAATCTATGGATATTTCAGCTCCACAGGCATTTGTGCTTTGTGAAGATAGCTGGTAAAATGTCTTAAGCAAAATATTATAGTGGCCAAATCCAATTTATACTGGCCAAATCCAATTTAAGACTTTTTTAAGACCTTTCACAGGAAAGTTAGCATACTTAAGAGTTAGCATATTTAAGACTTTTCAAGGCCTTGAAAATGGACAAATCAATTTAAGACTTTTTAAGGATTAATGGGAACCCTAAGGGGGCAAACCACAAAATATATGATTTTACATAGGTGAAGGATTCGGCCCATTGGCAATTACTGTACCAAGCCATGTAGACTAACTATTAAGCTGTGTATCCATAGACTGTTCCCTTGCGGTGTGCTCCCTTGTTCCATGCTCACTTGTGAAATGCTACACAGACAAGGAACAATTACATTCCCTGTGTTCCCAGTCAGTATGGCACATATGCTGTGCACAAAGGCGTATGGTTCCTAGATCCAACCTCTGGGAACACCCACTAAACAAAACACAGATTCATTGTCTGTGTGGCGCATCACAAGGTCACAAGCGAATACGGAACAAAGGAACACGCCACAAGGGAACAGTCTATGTGTAAAAGCTAAGGCTCGGTCGGATCTGTGGCTGTGTAGGCAGGCTATAGTGAAATCAATACAGACAAAGAGAAAGGAAGAGTATAAAGTGTAAGGAAGAAGAGAGAGTCAAGCCCTCTGGTTTATTATTTATATGGTTACATGGGTTCATTGTAGAGTATCACCCCCACCCCTTTCTTCCAATGGAAAACATGCATTCTTGGCCCTACCAATAGGGATCCAGCATTCCTGGTCCCCATGGATACCAGTGGTCTGCCCACCACCACCAAGCTGTATGCCCCCCATGGCCACCACCAACCTTTGAGTGTGGTGATCCCTATCCAAGCAGACGGGGTAGGCCCTGAGTGCACTCACACCCGTACCTGCCAGCACCACTATGTCTATTTACATCCCACTCAGGCACCACCAGCCCTTACATATATATATACATACATGCGCCTGGTCACGTACACCAATCAGAAATAGAACATTTGCATTCCCCCTATGCTGAATATCGGAATATTGTACATATGGATACATGGCCTTACGCATGCTGAAATATCAGTGAGATTGAGGTTTTACGTACTAGCAACATCTGAGGACATATCAGAGTGGGTATTGATGATACTTCTGATATTCCGCTAACAGAATACCCTGAAATAAAAAATAGAATTCCATACTTGTAATGCTTGGCAGTTTTATTTCTACAATAACAAGATCAATATACAAATGGAATGATTGAACTGCAACAACTTAGTTTATATATTATACATGTTTACCCATCATGCCTCCACCATCACGTGACCATGCGCTAAGCAGATTAAGGAGGAGTTTGAACTGAGTCCTTGTACTCTACAGGTCCCATGTACACGCTATACATACAGATCTAATGATGACAGCTTCAACAATCTGGCGACAGTCCAACACATACGACAGTTGGTCAAAGCAAAGGTTTAAAAATACCATGTTTCGTTGCATAGAACGCCAGCTCAGAGACCTTTTCTCTTTCTTTTAATCACATCATTACGTAATACACTTTCATCTCTTTGCCTCTATGAATCGACTATGAGATTACAGTCCTGCATGTGTACAAACAAGTTTAAATATTACATGATTAATCTGAAAATATTTGTTGATATTTAAAATTGTCCATGCCATGTACTTATTACCAATGCAATCTACAGTGAAAAATTACTTCCTTCATCAGAATACATATACAGTATTCACGCGGGTTAACGCCCATGTATGGGTTAACGCCCACCCCCCGACTTGGCCAATATTTCGTAAACGCCCACCCCTTAAATTCCAATGTGTTGGTAAATGGCCACCCCCACTTCAGTAATTTTCCAATTTAAATGCCAGGGCATTAACCCATGAGAATATGGTACATACATGTAGATATATGCATGCCATACTTTATCGTGGACAGAGTTACATTTAACGCTATGGAAAACCCACTATAGCAATCACATCAGGATAAATAATCAGGGTGAAACAATCAACCCATTGACAGACATTTCATGCCGCACAACAAAATGCTGGCTATATGAAGTTCATTAGGAGGAAGAAAAAAACTAAACAAATAGTTTGTGTGTATATTACTGACAGTTTTGTTGATAGTTGTTGGATAATTCATCGTTTGCTATGGAGTGATTGAAGTCAAGAAGTCAGTTGAGAAGAAGTTGGTCACTTATGGAGAGGTTGGTCGAGCTGTAGTTAGTTATGGAGAGGTTGGTCAAGCAGTTGTCAGTTGTCAAGAGGTTGGTCGAGCAGTTGGCAGTTACTGAGAGATTAATTTGTTTAGAATTGCGGGCTAAGACAAACTGACCTTGATGCATATAACGCACAATTTTTTCTTTGAGTTTAACTCTGATGTTTAATCACTACCTCTTCAATTGCTAAAGGCTCAGTCACACCTTACCGGATTGGGATGCCGGATAGAAAACGGATACTGTCCGGTGAAATACGGCAATGTACGGTTTATATATGGTTGGCATCCGGCGTTTCCGTTCTCTGCCTGGTGGTGTCCAGTGGAAAGCTTTGAAATGCACAAAACTTGTACCGGACACCGCCGGACTGACTTGTACAGTTGGTGTCTGGTTTAAGTCCGTTTAGTCTGTTTTGTCCAGTTCATGTCCGTTACCCATCTGCTATTTCTCCGGTTTGCTTCCTGAATAGTCCGTTGACGGTGTTGGGGGAATTCGGTCCGTCGTTTTTTTTTGGGGCATCGGTGAACAGTCCGGTATGTGTCCGTTTTGTTGTCATCCGGTTATCGTCCGGTGGATATTCGTTAATGTACGTTCCTTGTCCGTTTAGTGTCCGTTTCATCTGGTGGCCGTTGCAACATTTCGACACATTTCGGTACATTTTGATACCGAACACCACCGGATTAGAAAATTCTTTTCGGGTTTATGTCCGTTGCTCAATCCGCTAAGGTGTGACAGGCACTTAAAAGTGGTGCCTCGCATGAATGAAATATATATATATACATTTTAAGATGTATTATTGTACAAAATATAGGTCGATATATAAATCCTAAATAATTAAATTTAATTATACAATTGCACTTGGACTCACTCTCAAAAATGTGTTACTTCAGGATGTAAAACTCAAACAAACAAACAAACAAACAAACTTCAGACACTCGGGTACATTTCGTGAAATTCATTCCCATTTCAATCTTCAACCATAGACAACAGGTGTATTCTGTTCCACATTGCACAAGTAGCTTAAAAACATCTCCCATCATTTAGCGTACAACCGGTTCGACAGTCCGCGCGAAGCCAGTGGTTGGATTTGGTTGGTTGTTTGGAGTTTTACGTCCTGGCAACATCTAAGGTAATATGAGGACACCAGCGGTTAGACGGCACTAACATGCACACATATATCCACCTGGTGACAATATGCTCAGAGTGCAGGGCCGCTTTCAGGGCACGTCTCAGAGTCAACTCTGAGACGGCTCCGCAATGTCTTTTTGCCAATTTGTGTTCGGGGTATGCCTAGGAGTCAACTCCGAGACGTCGCGCTTTTCAAGTAGGAGGCAAAAACGGCTCCAAAATGGCCATGGGTTTCAGTGGTTTCAGCCAATCAGAGCTGTTCTTTCAATTGCAAATGGCTGCACCCTATGGAGGCCACCATTTTCGAGTCACCTGACAGCTATATGCTGTTCAGACTAGTGCGACGTCCGGATTTCTCTGAGGCGCTTCCGAGGCTCCCACTTGAACATGGCACTGGTAGACCTTCAGATCACATGATTGGTGCACAGTAGGAGTGGCAGTAGCAACCAACCAGAACACAATGGCTGTCTCCTGCCCCCCACTGGGCTCCACTACCTTATATGGAAGTAGTCGACTCTGGACGGGTGGTTCAGCTTCTTATTGGAGTGTAGCAGGACTTGAAACTTCAAGAAGTTGGGTAGTTGCTGGAATGTTACCTCCTAGCAACATCTAAGGTCATATCAGGACGGGGAAAGTTCCAGAGGACCAGGTCAGTTTCGTGAGGAAGACCAACATTTTGGGGTGAACTTGTGGTGGTGACGAAGAGTGGGTTATGAATATAACAGAGAAAAGAATATCTTGGGGGGGCTGTGAGGGGGACGGGGTGTCGAGAGGGCTGTGTCGGAAATCCTAAGTGTGGGGAAAATTAATAAGCTTCTTCTCCGGTAGAGGGCGGGGTTGAGACAAAGTGTGAGTGTTGTGGGAATGTAGGGTAAATGGCAGGGATTGACTTATAGGTGCAAGTTTCTGCTATTTCTTGTTAGATAAATATATTAGGTTCATTATAATCTACTTTAATTTAGTTTGAAGTAACTTATCTCAAATGGCTACCGTTGAGGATATTTCAAGTGAAAGCATGCCAAATTAATGTTGGCATGTACACAAACTTGCTGACACCAGTAACAGGAGTAACAGGTTCTATTAAAATGATTTAGTATTCCTTCTCTGTATCAACAAATGTTTAATCAACTTTCTGACACAATAGGCTTCAGCAGTAACAGGTTCTATTAAAATGATTTAGTATTCCTTCTCCGCAGCAACAAATGTTTAATCAACTTTCTGACACCATAGGCTTCAGCAGTAACAGGTTCTATTAAAATGATTTAGTATTCCTTCTCTGCATCAACAATTGTTTAATCAACTTTCTGACACCATAGGCTTCAGCAGTAACAGGTTCTATTAAAATGATTTAGTATTCCTTCTCTGCATCAACACATGTTTAATCAACTTTCTGACACCATAGGCTTCAGCAGTAACAGGTTCTATTAAAATGATTTAGTATTCCTTCATCACAGCAACACATGTTTAATCAACTTTCTGACACCATAGGCTTCAGCGGTAACAGGTTCTATTAAAATGATTTAGTATTCCTTCTCCACAGCAACACATGTTTAATCAACTTTCTGACACCATAGGCTTCAGTAGTAACAGGTTCTATTAAAATGATTTAGTATTCCTTCATCACAGCAACACATGTTTAATCAACTTTCTGACACCATAGGCTTCAGACAGCAACACATGTTTAATCAACTTTCTGACACCATAGGCTTCAGTAGTAACAGGTATTAAACTGACATAATATTCATTCTATGCGGCAAGACATGTTGAATGACTGCACCGGTCTCTAGGTTGGATATGTATGATCAAATGTAGGTCTAAAGTGCTTGGGGTTTGAAGTGTTGATCCTTTCATCGGACTGTGCAGCTTTAAGGCAATACAGACAAGTCTGGCAATGGGCCAAGTCCATGTGAGAAGAGCAGTTTAGTCAACGATGTTCTGGTAGAGAGGAAATTGATCGAAATGCTGTTTTGTCTGGGGAAAACATGAGTAAGTCGAGTATTGTCTCGCCAGCATAAAGCATGCAGAGGTAGGCATGTCCCATCGGGGAATGATTGATATATGGTCAGCAAAAAGTGTGTGTGTACGAGTAAGTGAGTGAGTGAGTGAGTTGTGTAAGTGTGTGAGTGAGTGTGGGTGAGTATGTGAGTGAGTGTGTGTGTGAGTGTGTGTGAGTGAGTGAGTTAATAGGGGGAAGTACTTGCATTTTGATACAAGTGAAAAGATAATAAGTGGGTAGTGCTTGCACCTTGATACAAATGGATGGAAAATAAAGCCAATGTGCTTAGAAAATAATATTTAAAAATGGGTGGGTGGGAAATATAATAGTGTAGTCAGATGAGCTAAGTTGACTGCAAGCTCCAATAGATGACAATGGTGGCATCAGCGTCCCCTGGAGTAAGTGTGTTGTTTTACGTCCTAGCAACATCTAAGGTCATATCAGGACTGGGGCATCCCTGGAAGACTCGTCCCATGTTTATTTTGCTTTTTCGTCATTTTTGTCCGTCCCCCTCCTTCTCCAACCAGACTGTTCAGTTTATCGGCGGGTTCTCTGGTGCGGGTGGTGGTGGGAGGGTGAGGTCCAGGTTTCAGGAGGTGAAGGACGATCGACAGACTGTGTGTATCACGCGAGATCTTTCAGTAGCACCAGAGCGAAGTCTGCAGGAGAGTATGTATTGGGGTGCATCAACATCATGTACAATATAAGCTTAGTTCATTCAGATTCGGGCTTGTGATGACGTCAGAACATAATAATGCCATCACATGCTCAGATAATGATTAGCTAATTGGAAACTAATTCAGATGGTATCACCATTAGCATAGCCGGCACAAATGTGAAACTAAAATCACTTTTAAGTTTATCCGAATTAAAATTAAAATCGCCCTTCTTTAAGTTAACAGAAAAGAATCGATACCACAGTTATGCAATCTATATTATGATTCTTTAATTAGTAAACATGATTTGTTACAGCTACGATTTATCATTAACATAGACAAATATGCGTAGTCTAATTTTCCGTAAAAATTAAATTACATTAAATTGTGATTGTGATAAAGCTATATTCATAATATATCACATTTGTCAGTTGTTTTATATTATCTTGATAACCCATAACGAATACATTCAGTTCAAGTGAATAAAAGTGCACAATTATGACTGGAATAACGACAACGCAATACAAATTCTTAATGATAATCAATAATTCTGCAAAAAAGAAACAACACATTTGAATGAAATGTTCACCAACAACAAGCACCATCATCTTACTATAACGGTCAAATTTATGTTACCCACAATGCTCACGCAGAACAGAGCGCCACCACCGCAAAAAGCGACTCCTCAGCAGACGTACACGCATGCGCACAATGTCGTTATAGTTCATGAGGGCAAGAAAGGGCCACTTTTCCTTATGGTCTCATTCATTCAAAGTCGTCTGCTCCACAGATGCGGGATTCGATAGATGGGGTAACCGGTATTCAATCAGAATTGTCTGTTTCCATTAAGATAGTGCTTTGCCATAGTCTGTGGTCAGTAAATGTCGTCTGATGCCATGGTTATTATACTATCGGGTATTCAAAGTTCCGCTGGTCTGAGGGAGGGTGGGGGAGCAGAGGGGAAAGGGGAGGGGGGGGGGAATTGGAGAGGAGGGGGGGAGGGGGGGATTGGAGTCGACGGGGAGGGGGAGGGAGGGGAAATTGGAGTGGGAGGGGGAGGGGAAAGGGGAGGGGGGAGGGGAGGGGAGGGTAGGGAAGTGGAGTGGGTAGGGGGGGGGGGGGGGGGGGAAGCGGGCAGGGGAGTAGGAGTTGGTTAATACACATACAACCTGATACAGGCAGTGGTGTTTTATCTCATCTAGAACAATCTCATTACAATTTACATTAGAAACAAATGTATGACAATAACCCAACCAGGTTTGGCTATCAGTATCAGGAGATATATAACAACGTATATAACTAAAGTATATGCTGATGTAAGAATCGCATGGTGCTGCCCCCTCCCGCTGGTTCGACAAACCTGGTGGGAGGTGGCCGGCTATTCCACCAGCTGGCGCGACCCGCGATACATATACACCACTGATCTCGCACCTGCTTGTTTCACTTCGCCATCCGCCAGAAATGCCATACGACTACTGTACTTTCTTTTCTTTTCTTTTTTTTTCTTTTTCGGTAGGTCACTTGTATTCCAGCCAGATACTTACATACATTGATAATTGATGTTGATAAAATAATAAAGACTGTATCCACCACACTGCCTTTGGTTTAAAGCTGCATAGTCCGATGAAGCATCAAATTTTCAAAACCAAAACAAGTATCTCAATTTGATTCTACATATCTAACTTAAATACTGGTTCACGTGTTAAACATTTGTCACCACATAGAAGGGAATACTGAGGCAATTTAATAGAACATATTACTGCAGAGACCTATGGTGTAAGAGTTTTGGCAAGCATGCCAAAACTAATTTTGCTTGTTTGTACTTCAAATATATAACTCAAAGGTTAGCCATTTAAAATAAAAGTTACTTGAAGCGAAAGTAGGGTAGATTATAACGATCACCTCAATATGCTTATTATACATGACAGAAACTCAAAACCCACCGGACTATGCAACTTTAATGCGTACTTACATGATTATATATGCTAAGTGAAATTAAAGGGTCTATCGGGAAGGATAGGACTGGGAGCGGGGAAACTTCCCGCCTACCGCCGTGTAAGCTGATGCGGTGGGTTTCAGCTGGTCTTCGCTAACAGACCAGTAGAACTAGGAATACTTGTATGATCAGTGGTGGTAGGATTGACTCAAGTGAATCAAATCAAATTTCACTCCATCTATCCACAATGATTATCATGTAAAATGTTTCCCTTTCATTATTTTACTGCACATGCACGGAGTTATTTCACTACTTGGAAATTATTTGATTTCATATTGCACCAGTGTCATTTCCGCCGCGCAGAAAGAATCCAAATTTCAAAGAAAGCAAATGTACAGTAATATATAATTTTTGTTTAATATGGCATGTGACTTTTAATGATAACAGACTGCGTTATGTCAAGTGCACAGAAAGGGAAAAGTTATCCTTTTTTAAGGCCCGTGTTCTATATATAGGTAAAGCATGTATGTGTGCGCGAACTAAGAGAACCTTGTGAAGATGGTGGTAGGTTATCGATTGTGAGCCCTGGTTTAGCTAAATGGTGTAAGAACTACTGACTTATAGCATGTCGTCTGCTGTCATACAATGTGTCAAATATCAGTTGTATTCACTGAAAGTGTTATATGCAAGCATTAAATGTTGTTTGTTTGTTTTACGTCCTAGCAACATCTAAGGTCATATCAGAACGGGCATTAAATGTAGTCTGCTGCCATATTAGAGGCACCAGACAACATTTAGTATTTGCAGACGACATTCATTGATGTTTAGTGACAGCAAACGCGAGGCAGGTGTGTGAAACCGGAAATGCAATGTGTTCTTAAGATGTCGCCCTACAGTGTCAATAATTAATGAACGACGATAAAAGGAAATATTCATTTTTGAAAATTTTCACTATTTATATTAATATCGTATAAGGGTAGACTTTTTTTTAGAGAGATAATAAGATCCAGGATCTCTATACATGTGAAGATATGGAATTCAAGGCTATTTGAAGACTTTTCAAGGCTGTTTTGATAGGAATTCAAGACCATTTTCATTTGGATTTATTCTAAAATTGTCATTCTAAATGATGATTCCAGACTAATTTAGATCAGTGGGGACAGTTTAATGGAGGTTAAGGCTTTTCAAGACTAATTACCGAAAATAGGTTACATTCAAGGCTTTTCAATGCCTTGAATGGGGCAAATGAAGGTTGACACTTTTCAAAAGTTTCCAGGCCACGTACCGACCCTGAATATCACTATTGGATTCAAAACATGGGACAAGACTTGTGAAACCTAATTGAAACCAATTATCTTACTAATTAGTTATGACACAATAGGAATTGCTAGTAAATATTTGCTGAATGACACAAAGATATGCAAATATAAACATTGAAGTGATTTCCTAAAAAAGAGGGGCTAAATAAATATAGCATGGCTGATTTTCCCAATGAAAGCAAAATATTACAGCAGAAGCCCCTAAAGTGATTAAAAAGTTTTAAATGGTGATTTATTTCTTATTACATACTGTTCTTTTCATGCACACGATTCAATCTTTCAACCATACAGTCACCAGTTAAGCCCCTGTCACACATCACCGGATTGAGCAACGGACAGAATTGTCTAGTCCGGGCGTCATAAGTATCAAAATGTATTAAAATGTGTCAAAATGTTGCGATATCAGGTCAAAGGCCGCTGGACGAATGGACATAAAACAGACATGAACGGATAGCCAACGGACGAAACAAACTCAAAACGGACAAGAACCGTAGACGTCAGTCCGGCAGCATCCGTTCCTAGTTTTGTGCATGTTCAAAACTTGTACGGACACAAAACGGACTTTGTTCGGTTTCTGTCTGTTTCCCCCAATCCGGTGACGTGTGACTAGGGCTTTGGTCAATTCTGTTGTGTTTTTCATGGTTCCTTACAAAACTTTGGATGGGAAGCTTGGCAAATTGACAGTATCTCATTACATCACTACAGGGCTAAGCTACTCATTTCCTCATCAAGGCGGAAATCTGTCTCCACTTGTCAGAGATTGGTTGGTTAGTTGGCGGAGTTTCACGTCCTGGCAACATCTACGGTCATATCAGGACTGGTACCGACTTGTGAAAGTGTGCACTCATGGTGATTTTATAGTGCTGCCCACTGGAATTAGTTTGACTCGACCGTGAATTGAACTCCCGACCTGTCGCACAGGAGGCCTGCGCTCTACCGATTCAGCCACCGCGTCCGGTCCTTGTCAGAGGTTATCTCATTCTGGCAGAGACTGCACTGTAGGAATATTAACCCACTAATATCCACGGTGAGAGATTAATAAGAGTTCCACTTAACTAGAAGGGGGATGGGGTTAAAAATGGTCAACGCTCATTTTCTGCTACGCATTCACACAGTCTACAGAAATGTCTGTCTATGAATCAGAAAGTAATAGATCCATACACATAGTGTCACGATGATATAACACTAACAACAGCAGCCACCACGCCATGTGTACACGCACACAATGTATGCAAGATACCACTACTAAGGCTGAATACTTAGCCATATTTTCAGTTCTGGGTCTCATCATGTTTGTTTGTTGTTGTTTTGCGTGCTAGCAACATCTAAGCTCATATCAAGACTGGTACCGACTTGTGACAGTGCACACTCATGGCGACTTTATAGTGCTGCCCCACTGGGAGACAAGGCCACCAGCACCATGACCTGATATCCCACTCAGTCACATTATTCTGACACTGAGCCAACCAGTCCTTGCCCTATCCTAATAATGCTGAGCACCTGGCTAGGAAGCGACAAGTATCAATTTTTAAGTCATTAGTTTGACTCGGACCAGGGTTCGAACCCACAAACTCCTGGGTTTGGATCCCCCGATCTCCCAAAACAGGAGACGGATGCTCAACTCATTCGGCCATCACATCTAATGGCCTATATATATATTTGGCTCGCCAAGCTTCGACGTCCAATAGCCGATGTGCTCTAGAGGCGTTGTTAAATAAAACAAACTTTCATTTGGTTCGGCAAGTATTTAACCTTTAGTAGTTGTATCATTTCCTGAAAAGTGCCAGACAATAAGCGCTTCCGCAATCGCACTTTACTGCTTTTGCCTACAGCATGATAATTTACCCCTAATGCAATGCCAATATTGTCCTTAATTAGGGCATATTCTCAGCCTACTAATTATAAGACATGTGTTAGAACTATTATCGAGTATACTTCTTCCTATCATGATTGATATTTAAACAAAGTTGAGTGGTTCTAGTAGTTACACATATACTATGTTTGATATTGGCGTATTCCATTGTTCCGAGAAGAGCCCTCATTGAATAATACCTATTGTTTTCAAATTATTTGCAATTTGTTTAGTAAAGCCGTATAGTCCGATAGTTTTGAGTTTCTGTCATTAATCTTTTAAGACAAATATTTTAGGTTAATTTGTACAACATATGTTATTTGAATTTGAAGTTACTGAATCATAATTAGCTACTGTTAAAGCTATTTGGATTGAAAACCTGCTAAATTAATTTTGGCGTGCACATTGAAATTCTGACCCCATGGGCTTCAACAGTAAATTGTCATAGTACACCCTTGTATGTCGCAACAAATATTTAATAAGTGCACTAGTATCCCAGTTGGATATATAGAATCAACTCTAGGTATGTGGTTTGGAGGTGTTTTTTTTTAAATGATGTTTTTATCCGACTATGCAGCTTTATTAAAGAGAGATGCTACACACTTAAATGCAAAGGGTCTTCTTTGTAACCCAATTTCCAAAAGGTGGTGCCACGCATGCCTAAAACAATTTTCTTGTCGTTGGGTACATTAGTTGATTAAGCAGGAGAAATTTCAATCACAGACGATTGGTCTTCCTCATTCCACTGCTCCTTGTCCTATTCTAATAATGTTGAGCGCCTGGCTAGGAAGCGACAAGTATCAATTCTTAAGTCATTGGTTTGACTTGAACAGGGTTATTGACATTTATAGAGGTTTTTGAATGTCATTTCCATATGATACGGAATAATAACTTTACAAATAAAAACTAATACTCGACAATGGTTAGAACACAGCATTCCACACAATGACATAACTACAAAAAGTATCAGCTCAAAGTATCAGCTCAGCATGAGTGTCAGTCTAGTTGACTGTCAGATACAGAAAAGGAAGGTACCAGATGTGCAAGAGCGGGTTCAATCCTAACTGTCATGACTGGTCACGTGAGCTGTCACTGGTTCCCTGTTACCCAATCAAAACCCGCGTGTGTTGTATCATGACAGCTGCCATGACCAGTCGCGACAGCTTCGACCCAAATGTGCCCTGAAACTTGGGTAGATACCTAGGGGGCATCCATGGATAAGATACGGGCAAGGTCTGCAAACAAGTGGTCAACAAAACATGGCAATGAGGGGAAGGGAAACAAAGAGGAGCGTCTTTATTAGAAAGTTGCGCGTGCGCAACAAAAGGACATCTAAATGCAAAGACTACTCTTAGTCTTAGAGATGTGACGTTGTGGTAGTTGATTTGTAATTTTGTTAAATTAATATGTATACACAGAGAACTGAAACAATTAGAGATAAGATTTGATGGTGATAATTAAATAGCAACTACAGAATTCTTCAAGTTAATATTAGTACACATGCTAGATTATTAAAACGTTATTGGTTTTGGGGAGGAAATTCCCATTCTATCATTGTGAAATTGCATTTTTTATTTCATTTTGCAAAGGAAGTACACGTACATGCGGACTACTGTTATCAAATAATATTCTTGAATAATTAATTTAGAAGTAAACAAGATTATACCCATTTATAATTGGTTCTTGTCTATTTTTCTATAATTTGTGTGTGACAGAATAACAGTGTTCTGAATATTGATATAATCAGAGATGTGGCTGGGCACCGTCTGCATGTGTATATATGTGATGTATATACACATAAATTATATATTAGATATAGGATATGTTTCACAAAATCAGTCATGTCACCGAAATTAATAATTAAATTTAGCTGTATTTAAATATTACAGAATCTTTCCCCTTTTTTGAACTACAAGTACCGGTGCTAATGAATGGTATTATTTTCAGCCGCTAGATGACAGCACCATATAATCATGACATCCTTCCATGTCATAACAATTTATGCAAATTGCAATTGTTATATTTTGAAAGTAAATACAAATAGTCCACAGATTTCTCAGCCATTGATCTTTTCCCAGTATTGTTTAAAGTTCTTCAATGCATTTTGCAACTGAGCAAGTAATGAGTAATGGTGATTTCACAGCATGTTGGCAAAAAAAGCACATTGATGGCGAAATTGTGCACCATTAATTGTATACATTATCATTCTTTGAAATACATAGAAACAAGCGAAACAGATATGCCTAAAGTATACAAGAGAACAATTAGGAAAAAAACTACTTCAAAACAAAATTTTACTGAAGGTGTTTTTGTACAGTTGGCATCCCATATCCCCTTTTAAAGTGACAAGTGACTAATTTCATGGAAAACGCATCACAGAAATATACACATTATAATATATATATAATATGCATGTTATATATAATATATATATATATAATATATATACATATATAATTTCACTCAGCCATTACATTCGCAGTAAATTCGCGAAAAATACTAAAAAATCAATATATCTCAATATACTCAATTCATATTCAAAATTACAAAGTGTATAAATATAAGATAACTACAATCAGAATTGATTAATCATTTCTAGATAGACTGATGGGTGTTTCTATGTTAAAACTAAATAATCAAAATATAACAATTGCCACTGGTTAACACTAGAGGGTTGCAGGTAGAATTACTTGGCCCCGATGCTTGCACCACGTGGTGTATTCACTAGGGATGCCTTACCCTCTGCCTTGATGTAGTCCTCCTGGTTTGGGTTGGCGACACGCAAGATCTCGTCTACGAGTGCCGGCACTATGCCCTCCCCGAGGGTGACGACGGCGTGGCGACAGTCGGCCACATTCAACATGCCAGTTCCCTGAAATAGTGCCAGTATGCGCATGATAATAACTTACAGATTAAAGTTGCATAGTCCGATGGTTTTGCATTTTGGTAATTTTTCTGAGATAAATATATTAAATTGATCGTTATAATCTACCTTATTTCAGGTTGAAGTAACTTTGATTTTAAATCGATAAGTTTTGAGATATTTGAAATTCAATCATGTAAACTTAGTTTTGGCAAGCATGCCAAAACTCTGACACCATAGGCTTCAACAGTAAGAGGTTCTATCAAATTGTCTCAGTGTTCCCTTCTATGTGGAAATAAATGCTTAATGTGTGCATCAATATCTGAGTTAGATATGTAGAGTCAAATCTATATCATTATTTTGGTTTTGAAAATTTGATGCTTCATCGGATTATGCAGCTTTAACTTACAGATCCACTTCTGGCTGATCTAAATCCGCCCTATTGGATCTCTAATAGCAGCTCATTATGGCAAAAATATTGGTTGGTTGCTTGTTGAAATTTGTACGTCCGGGCAACATCTTAGGTCATATCAGAATGGGTACCGACTTGTGACAGTCCGCACTCATGGCAACTTTATAGTGCTGCCCAACTGGGAAATCAGGCCGCCAGCACCATGACCCATTATCCCACTCAGTCACATTAACCTCACACTGAGTTGATCAGTCCTTGCCCTATCCTATTAATACAGAGCGCCAGGCTAGGAAGTGACAAGTATCAATTTGATAAGTCATTGGTTTGACTCGACTGGGGACTGAACATGGCAAAAAATGTAGTTTTTTTGTGTTTTTTTTTTACATGTATGGGGTTGGATGGAGCCCTGAAGACTACGATGTTCACAATCTTAGACTAGGCCTACTGTTTTCATTCTTGGGGGTTGACACCTATGGGTGGCTACCAGCATGCACCTCCCCCCCCCCCCCCCCCCCCCCCTGCGTGGGGCGTGACACTCCACTTGATGCGTGACACTTAACGGCAGAATTATTATATATATATATATGAAAATAGCTATGATCTGGCACAATGACATACCTGTTTATCGAAGAGAAGAAGTGCGTCTAGAATGTCATCATATGTCGTGCAGAGGGCCTCGGATCTGGGGATGAGGATTTCTGTCAAGCCGGACGCGTCAATCTTGTTGCTATCTGCCAATAGATATTAGATATATTATAGATATTATATAATTCATTGACTAAGTAGAAGAACCCCATACAAGCCCTGCATCACAAGAACTATATCACGACGCCATCTATATCGACTACGAAACTACCCCTTAAAGTTCCCTAGTCCGATGGTTTTCAGTTTCAGCCATTTTTATGATATAGATATATTAAATTAATTGTTATAATCCACTTTATTTTAGTTTGTGGTAACTTATATTTTACATCGCTAACATTGGTTTGATTGATTGATTGATTGATCGATTCGTTTTGGAGATATTTGAAGCACAAACAGACAAGCTGTCCAGCGACAAAAACAAGCACCCTCAAAGGAGCTTAATCGCTATGGGCAGAATAAATACCGTCTCAATAAATAAAAAGATTATTAAAAAAGAAAAAACGTGCAAAATTACTTTTGGCAAACATGCCAAAACTCTGACACCAAAGGCTTATGCAGTAACATGTTCTATTAAATTGCCTTAGTATCTCCTTCTCTGTGGCAACAAATGTTTAATAAGTGCAACAGTATCTAAGTTAGATATGTAGAATCAAATCTAGATAATTGGTTTGGTTATGAAAATTTGATGTTTTCATCAGACTATGCTTTAAACGAACAGCATCGCAATTTTGAAAAACACTGAAAATCTCCACATTGAACATCGACTTTCATTATTAAAAAAAAGATAATATATTACAACCCCTCCCCCACCCAGCCACCCACACTTAATTTTCGTACATCACCAAATATTACAGATTGAATACATTAGAACAGGGCGCAAGTTCATAATATAATATATTACAAACCCCCCCCCCCCCCAGCCACCCACACTCAATTTTAGTAGAGCACCATGTTTAACAGATTGAATACATTAGCACAGGGCGCAATTTCATAACCGAATCCCGGCTGCGGCTCACATTTGGTTTCAACGATCTTGCAGATGTCCTTGAGGTCCTCTTCTGACGGGTTGAAGCCGCATGACCTGATGACCGGCCCCACCTCCCGTGACGTGATCGTCTTGTTATCCTTGAACGCAAACAGGAACACGGCGTCGTCCAGGTCTGTGGCGCAACCAGATGGACACGTCACTGTCACTGTCACTGTCACTGTCAACGTTACTTACTGAGAATTAGGCAAAAATATATATCTAAAAAAAAATTAAAATTAATTGGTGATCGTCCCCATCCGTGCCTGAAAAATCGCCCGACTCTGATTTATTAAAATTTTTGTTTTGTTTGAAAAACTGTTAAAGTCGCCGGTTATACCTCACCCAGATACAAACGAATCCAGCATCAAAACCTCTCCAAACATACCTTTGCTTAGTTTGTTCAGTTCATGCCACTGAACATGTGGGAGGAGAGTTGAGGTCTGTGATGTATGAATGACATCATAGGTGGGATTCCCTCATCACATGACCCAGAGGGGTTCCCCACACACAGAGGAAGCCATGGCAACCACCAAGATGGCAGCCCTAGGAAGCTCTCAATTCAACTTTTAAAGTCTATTAATCTACATGATTTAATCAATTATTCACACAAAAAGTAGCTGGTTATGATAAATAAATATTTGAACTTTATATTTATCATTTTAGATTGCAATTTCTAGCATTTCTTTCTCTATATGGTTGTCTAAAAGTGTCAGTGCTGCTGGACTAAATAAAACACAACAGAGGCAACCAATGTCAGCACTCTCCCCCCCCCCCCCCCCCCATATATGTAGTTGCATAAACCGAAAGCCAGCAAACGTATGCTTGGAGAGCATTTGCCGGAGTACGGGTGGTGTCTCAGCGACCTATAACTGGCCCCTTTAAAAATGTGTCAGGCTATATTGTATATATATATGTATGTACAGGAATATCTGCAGGTAAGTGACAGGTCTGCTCTCTACCAGACTCAATTAATGAATGAATAGGATTTCAGATAGCATTCATGACGTCGGATTTTTTTTTCTCTCTCCATAGTGACATTGAATGATTTGACACCTTGGGTACATGTGAATGCAGTGGAAGTGCATCCGGTACACTGTCTAGGCGGACCAGACGGGATGGCGGAATGAGTTAGAGCGTCCGTCTCCCGTGTTGGTAGATCGTGGGGTCGTTGGTTGGAACCCTGGTCGAGTCAAACCAATGACTTAAAAATTGATACTTGTCGCTTCCTAGCCTGGCGCTCGGCATTATTAGGATAGGGCAAGGACTGGTTGGCTCAGTGTCAGGATAATGTGACTGAGTGGGATATCAGGTCATGGTGCTTCTTTGGAGGGAACCTGCTGCCAACACATAGGTTACTCTTTCCAAAAAGCAGTAAGGGGTCTTTTATATGCACTTTCCCACAGACAGGACTGCACATACCATAGACTTTGATGAACCAGTTGTAGTTGTGTTAGCTGCCATGATTGAAAAAGGAATGACATGGCAAAAAGTACAAGTAAAAAGAGTTTATTTACAACTGGACAAAAGCACCTGGGCCCACCTACTAAAGAAAAATGACAAACAGTAGTAGAGTGGGTTTGCAGAAAAGAAGACATGGTAATATCAGTAGGAGAAGTATATACATTGCCAGCTAATCAATAAGCGAAAAGAGAGTGGTGAGCTGACAACAAGAGGAGAAAAGGTGTGAAAACCCACTGGCCAATCAGGTGGATGGACAGTGGACTCGTCCATTTACCTGAAGCTGAGTCCAAAGCGCAGTGGGCAAGCGAGGCGGGGTCGAAGAGGAGTGTCGTTCCCGACAAATCAAATGCGATGCTAACATCCCGACAAATCAAATGTGATACTAACACTGTCTATAGATACCGACCTTTGCATCGCTCCTGGGGCGTCTTGGTGACTGGGCCCCCCTTGCTGCGGGCCTGTTGTTGTTGGTGTCGAGCGGCCTGAAGAGACAAAGCAAACTGGCGCTTTACCTCGGCCGAGTGCACTCGGAAGCCACGTGTGTACATGCTGTGTTGTGATTGGGTGTGTGTGTATAATTGTAAACAGTGCTTGGAGGTGTTGTTAAGCACAGGGTCTCAGAAGGGATACACATCAGATTGAGCCAAGCCCTGATGTTGTAGCGAAGCCGCCATATGCGTGGTGTAAACCCTTACACCACCATTGTGTCACAATGTGTGTGTATGCAGTGCTTTTCCCACTCGTGTGCACCTGACCTATAGCTTTATAGCATACTCTTGACTGGCCCAACCTACAAGCAGACCAAGCCACCATGCACAAATATATATATAACAGAGATGAAAGTGGTCTCCAGGAAAAAAAGCGGAAATCAATCCGAGATTATTACACCAACGGCGAATTTACACAATAATGCAGATCTTCCCCCTATAACTTTTTTTTTTTTTTTTTTTTTTTTGTGACAAGTTTTTTATTCTGCCCATAACGTATAAGCTCCCGTGAGGGTGCTTGTTTTCAACGCTGGACAGCTGTGGTACTGGATTGGTCTGGTCCCGCACTCAGGAGTCTTTACCTGATCTTTCTCGGGCCAACCTTTGCGGTTTTGGGTGTTAGTAGTTTCTATATTAGTTTTTTTTTTAATTTTCAAGTTTTTTCCTAACCTGTATATGATAACTTAGCCTACTATGTACATCTACGCAGATGACATACAGGCCTGTGGGAGAGGATCCCATCCCATTGTGGTTTGTTACAGCATCCTTTCACCCATGCCCTGTCCTTAGATAGTACACCAGTGTGCCAGAACTCCCCTGGACCCTTCAGGACTGCGACTAGGTGGGATGGCTGTGTTGTATGGTTAGCCATTTCGTATTTCAGGGTGATTCGGATGCATGACCGTGGCCTGCCTGGTTCTGCTTTGGTTTGTGCCAGTACACATACCCAGACGGACTGCGCCCTATGGTGATAGTCATTTCGAATTCCTTAGTACTTAGTAGGGCTAGTTTCCGTATTTGTAATATCTACCATCTTTTCTGGCCGGTCTTTTGCTTTTTGTGCCAGAACACAGCAAGCAGTGACTGCGCCCAAGATCAGGTGAGATATTGTTTCTTCAGTAGGTGGTTGTGTATTATGTTTTCTTTAAGGACCTTTTATAGTGGTCCATGCTTTTGATTGCCCGTTGTTGTGTGGGTTGATTATTCCAGGCATGTCCCGCCATGGCAAACACACTTCTCTCATAAATTTTGGTGTTACTTATTGCTGTCAGTAGCACTGGGGCTGCCATTTGCCTGGTGTCCCTACGGGGGGTTGCTGTGTAGCCTGGTTTTGTGGTGTAATGGTGTGCCAGTATTTTGAGGTGCGTTTCCCTTCTACTTGTTAGTAGTGTTGCATTGCATTTTTTGTGTAATTCGATTGTGGGATATCTTTTGTTCACCTGAAGGCATACTTTGAGGGCTCTATTTTGTAGCACCTGTAGTTTGTTTAATAGTTTTGTATTTCCTCCCATGTATACTACATCGCCATAGTCAAAGTAGGGGAGGATCATGCCTTTATATATTTTAATTGCCATGCTTTCAGTCATGTAGTATCTCAGTTTAGCCAGTAGCCATATTTTATGGTTTACTTTTTTGATAGTATTTGTTATGCAGAGGTCATAATTTAGGTGTCTGTCTAGATCCACTCCCAGATATCGGTAGTTGTCTACTTGTTCTAGTTCGGTGTTTCCCAGAAGACACTTTATTTTCTCGTTACTTGTTAGCCTGGTACCAAATAGTACTGTTTTTGACTTGCTGTTGTTTATGGTTATCCTATTTAGTTGGCACCACTCGATTAGTTTTGTTAGTGTTAGATTCAGTTTCATTTCTATTTCTTCGGTTGTTTTGCCTGCAGCATATACCACGGTAATAACTTGACCAAGTGACCCTGCAACTCGATCATTAGCTTAAATTTTCAATTTTATTTGAAGTTCCATCATTTTGAGTTTCAGCCATATTTTTTAAGACAAATATATTATGTTGATTGCTAGAATACTTTAGTTTGAAGTAACTTTTATTTTAAAAAGATTGCCGTTGAAGCTATTTGAAGCAAAACCATACAAAATAATGTTGGTGGGAATGTATATATATGGAAATATTGGATAGCATAGGCTTAAATATGACTTGCAACAGTGACAGGTTCTATTAAGTTGATTTAATATTCATTTTATGCAACAATAAATGCTTAATAAGTAGATTAAGTTGGATATGTTGGATTATAATGTAGGCAACTGTTTTGGTTTCGAAAAATATTGTCGTGGGAGTGATGAAAATGGGAAATATTGCGCCTAGAGCAGGACTCGAACCCACATCTCTTTGCATTCCGGGCCAGTGTGCTAACCATTACACCACCTAGGCTCCCTGATATCAATACACTCCCACGTACCTGTCCTGTGGTTACTTGCCTGAGAGGTCAGTGCAGACACACATGTCCCTGGAATTGTAAGTTTGTAATGCTTACAATTACATACTACAGCAATCATAACATACATACCAGGGTAGGTTCAACACCATACAGCGCAAGCTGTACAGGATCCTGATCACGGCAACAGTGTCTGGGGGTGATGAAAATGGAAATATTGCCCTAGAGCGACTCGAACCCACATCTCTTTGCATTCCGGGCCAGTGTGCTAACCATTACACCACCTAGGCTCCCTGATATCAATACACTCCCCACGCCTACCTGTCTATGTTGTTACTTGCCTGAGAGGTCAGTGCAGACCACTACAATATTATGGCTTCATCGGATTATGCAATTTCAAATATGGCATGTTGTTAAAGAGATTTATCCCATTTATAATATATTATTGCATATGAAATAAATTATTAACCCATCAAACCCCTGTTTATAGTAGGCACATTGAAGATAAAAATGTAATTATTAAATGTACCCACATCTGCATTATCCTAAAGGGTAATATGTATATTACTTATATATATCACTTATATGTGTTAAATATATAACTTATATGTGTTAAATATATAACTTATGTATGTTATATATAGCATATATAGTGTAAAACATCTCTAAATCGACCGACCTTGGGACCGACTTTCAGTGATCCATTTAGGGAGGTGGTCGGTTTAGGGAGTTCGAATATAGTTTAAATGGTTTTGTTGGGACCCAAATAAAGCGATCGATATAGGGGAGTGGTCGATCTGTGGCGGTGGTCGGGTAGAGAGGTTTTACTGTATAGATATAATATATCAAAATAATAAAATTACCTGCTCTGAGAATTATCATAATGCTGCCTTTCTCGAAAATAGTTAATTGCTATTTAGTTTTCTTATATTCCGACAATGGCAGCTAATTTTGTCAGAGCAGTCGATCAAATAAGCTTTGTGCTGACCAAGTTAATTGACATCATTGGTGTTGTCCGTTAATGAGGTCAGATATGCGATGGAATTGGCGACCTATTTCTGTCGTCAAGGGAGGCGATTGAAATGGTGCTTCCTATTTTAAAGTTATTTCCATTCGCCTTCACGAACAGCTCTAGCCAGTAAAACAACATCTGTTCGTGCTCACCCACAATATTTGTGATGTATGTCAGCGGAATTTAAACAGAAAACAAATATTTATATTTGGTGTCTACCTCATCGTAATAAACCTTTTATTTATACTTATACTTTTTTTAAATTTTTTATTGAGGCTGTATTTATACTGTCCATAGCATGTAAGCTTGGGTACCCAGCCTTGTTTTCAATGCTGGTCAGCTGTAGTGTTGGTGTTGTCTTACCAAACAGTAGCTGCTGATAAGTTATTTGATTGCTTGCATTTTAGTCGCAGATAGATAGTTTGTTGGTATGGTTAGTAGCCTATGTTAGTTTTTGTTGGGCCCTCTTGGCATTGTATTTTTGTTCTATTCTTATTACTATGGTAGTTGTTTTCTTAAGGTTCTATGTTAGTGTTTTGGGGTTTTCTTGGGAAGAGTTTTCCACTCTTTTCTACTTAATTCTATACTAGCCTATTTTATTTACATGTCCATAGGTTTGTACGTAATAGGTGGTTGAGTTATGTTTGTTTGAATTTGATTTGATTTATATTGTTGTTGGACATGTTATCTGGCTTTTATATTTCCGGTTTTCACGCTCTGGGCTGTCCAGTTGGTGGGCCGTGACATATCCACTTACTTATATTTATCCCCTTCTGTTCATATATTTAAGCATAATACTCTAATAGCCTGTTAACAGATTCAACCTGTCATAATTATAGTAGTCATATGGTGAGTACTTACTATACCGATACTGCCTCCTAAAGTTTACCGAGTCTGTTTTTCAATGCATTTAGTGATGGAGCTTTGACAATTTCGGGTGGGGGCTTTTCCCATGTGGTTGCCACTCTATCAAGGAGAAAGTTCTCTCTGTATTTCGGGTCTCCCTCCGCCCACTTCTTCGTCTATGTATATACCGACACCTACACGTTTGTTTGTTGTTTTACATCCTAGCAACATATAGGTTCATATCAGGACGGGTACCGACTTGTGACAGTGCACACTTATGGTGACTTTATAGTGCTGCCCCACTGGGAAATCAGGCTGCTGGCAACATGACCTGATATCCCATTCAGTCACATTATACTGACACTGAGGTAACCAGTCCTTGTCCTATCCTATTAATGCCGAGCGCCAGGCTAGGAAGTGACAAGTATCAATTTTAAAGTCATTGGTTTGACTCGACAGTAACCAAACTCCCACGCTTGAAGCCCACGCTGTACCGATTAGGCCACCGAGCCCGGTGTAAAGATTTCAAATTCCCCCCTGATTCAAGTTCCCCCCAGGAACTTGAAAACGTTTTCAAATTCCTCCCAGGGGAATTTGAAAACTTTTCAAGTTCCCTCCCTCGTTTTAACTTTCCCTCCCCCCGGGGAACTTGAAAACGTGCGTAAAACTACACCAACCACCCAGCCTCCCCAGCCCCTCTCAGAGGACTCTGGTTGGGCTCCTTAGGCTGCCTTTTTCCTTCCTCCCACCTCCCCCCTACCCCCCCTGGAAATTGTCGATTTGTTTAACTTTTCAATTTGTTGTGCTTTTTTGAATAATTAAAAAAATATAGAATTTTTGTGTGAAATTCTTTATTTTCGTGAAATATACCTTTTTTTGGTGATTTTTTTACGTGAAATTGTTCGATTAACAACAAATCTTTTTGGGGAAATTTTGGTGACTACTATTACTATTTTTCATAAATTTTCGATCTTTTTAAAACTTTTACATTTTTGGGGAATTTTCTTTATTTTTAAACAATTTTAAATTCCCAGAGGGGGGAATTTGAAAATAGGGGGAGGAATCTGAAAACTGTTTTTAAGTTCCCCCCCCCCCCCCCGCTCCCGGGAATCTGAAAACGTTTTTAATTTCCCCGGAGGGAAGTTAAAAACGTTTTCAGATTCCCGGGGGGAACTTGGGAAGGGGGGGGGAAGTTGAAATCGTTACACCGGTCACACCCGCACGTAACAGAAGGTAATAAGTGTGCCACGAAAATAGATCTGTAAGTGGGGAAGTAATTATCTAATTAAATCAGTTTACATTCTGCATGTACACCAGTCACACTCAAACTTCTACACATAACCGTGGTCTGAACCACTTTTGTTATCGTGCATGTTTCGTTGTTGTTTTGCATTCATTGATTAAAGCTGGTTGGTTGGTTGTTGGGGTTTTACCTCTTGGCAACATCTAAGGTCATATCAGGAGGATTGATTAAAGCAACGGAATTTTCAATTTTGGACAATTTAAAAAGATGGTTTGTTATTTTACATCCTAGCAACATCTAAGGTCATAACAGGACCGGTACCGACTTGTGACAGTGCACACTCATGGTGGATTTATAGTGCTGCCCCACTGGGAGACCAGGGCACCAGCACCATGACCCGATATCCCACACAGTCACATTATCCTGATACTGTGCAAACCAGTCCTTGTCCTATCCTATTAATGCAAAGCACCCGGCTAGGTAGCAACAAGTATCAACTTTATAAGTCATTGGTTTGACTCGGTGGGATTCGAACTCCCGACCTTCCGCACGGGAAGCTTGCGCTCTACCGATTAGGCCACCTCGATCAGTAATTTTCTCTAGGTCTGTCTAGGTTTTGTTGTCTATAACATTTTAACAATAGACCTATACCTTCAAAGAAAATACTCTTTAAAAAGAATGATATATATAAAGAAAATTATATATAAAGAAAATTATGTTAGGTATAAAGTACTTATTAAAATATTATTACGTATGTAATTCTCTCCTGTCTTCTTATTCTGTTCATTCCGATATTGCTCCTGTAACCTTCCTTTTGATATGCTCCTGTATACTATGGGTTACTGGAGGATGGGGTGCGGCCTGGAGACCGGGAGGCCTGCTTCCAAGCAGCTCCCCATATTCCCCTCCTTTCCTCCAAAAATGATCTTTTAGGTTTGTATGATTCAGGCAATAAATATAAAGAGATTCAGACATTATATGTAAATATATAATGCAATGGTGATGTTATCACAGCTGTCCCGATATTACCTAGGATATTGCTAGGACGTAGAACCCCAATAAAGAAACAAATAATATTAGCACATTATTATGTCGATATCTAACTCAATATTCAGCCGGCCGAAATTGACATCACACTAGCCTCAATCCAATATAGGAATCCATATTTTGCTATTGAATCTTTGAGACACTGGAATGGGAATATGCTCCAATTTAGCCTCGACCAACAAACTCTACAGAGACTCATACCTCATATCAGGCAATATAACTGCTTATCCATTATCAGCGGCCATGGTGGCCGAACCGGTAGAGAGTTTGCTCGACAGTTTGGTTCCCGGTCGAGTCAAACCAATGACTTATCAAATTGTTACTTGCCGCTTCCTAGCCTGGTGCTCGGCATTAATAGGATATGTCAAGGACTGGTTAGCTCAGTGTCAGGATAATGTGACTGAGTGGCATATCGGGTCATGATGCCGACTGCCTGATTTCCCAGTGGGGCAGGACTATAAAGTTGCCATTATTACATGCTGTCACAAGTCAGTACGCATTCTGATATGACCTTAGATGTTGCCAGGATGTAAAACTCCAACAACCAACAACCAACCAGCTTATCCATCAACTCTGGAATATCCTGAGGTATGTCATGGATGGGGAAAGTCCAAACATGCTGAACCCTAATTGGCTGGCATTGGCATATGTCGCGCCTCAGAACAGATGTTCTGTTGCACTCAGTCTGATGGTTGGTGGTTACAGTGCGGACCTATCCCGCCAGGGGGCGTGCAGGCAAGTGTTTGCATAGCAGCAGCTGTGTTTTGTTACAACTCAAGGAGACAGACGTGTTCCCAATGGAAATCCGCAAATGGAACAGTTTAGGCTATTATATATTTTTTATAGTGTTGACTCATGGTTTATATTATTATAACTAGTACTACTCTTATTCATTATTACGAGAGCTACTATTTGTACTACTGTGTACTGCTTCTATTACTATTTTTATATTTGGAACAGTTTAGGCTATTATATATTTTTTATAGTGTTGACTCATGGTTTATATTCTTATAACTAGTACTACTCTTATTCATTATTACGAGAGCTACTATTTGTACTACTGTGTACTGCTTCTATTACTATTTTTATATTACTGTCCTTATTTATGTACATTATGGTTAGTTTCTTTCCTATGGTAAGATCAAGGTGTTTTTTTTATATAGCAATTACAAAAAAAAGTTAGCATGACAAATTCAAATGAGCTTTGTCTATGTTAATAAGAACACCACCAAACTATTTAAATATAACTCAACTTTAAAATTAAGGCGTTTAAATATAATTCCACAAATAAACCATTGAGAAATGCGTTTATACCAATATGGGATGAAACTTGTCTGCACAAATTATGCTAGCCCAGGGATGGTCGAAGTATGGATTCGGGTCTCACTCTAGGTGTAATGTTTCCCATTTATGATTTGCAAAAATACCTGTCACGATATTACTTTTTATTAGTTCCATGATCAGGATACTGCACAAGCTGTGTGCTGTACATTGTTGAATCATCTTTGTACTGTAGCTGGATATTTGAAATTGTAAATGTGGGACTTCAGATTCTTGGGGAACGGGCATAGTTAGGTGTGCTGACCTCCGCAAGTGAAATACCACATGCACACGTAAATATGGGCAGGTTGATTGAATGAATCGTGAAGCCTAAGGGTTAGGACGCTAGCCACAGGAACGGTAAAAGTGTGGGTTTGAATCTCACTCTAAGGTTTCCATTTGCACAAAACATCCCCACTCTATATGGAATTTAAAATACTATAAAGATTAAAAACCGGCAGTTTGATGCGAATTAAAAAAATAATATTATATATAATTGTATGTGGGATCCTCAGGGGGAGTTGTCGTCACCCCCCCCCCCCCCCACGGCGTACAACAAACACTATTGGGCTATTGTCAAAACATAGCACCTTTAATACTATTTACACTACCACTACTACCAGTACTACTACTACTGCTACTGCTGCTACTACTACTGCTACTACTACTACTACTACTACTACTACCAATAATGTCAATTTAATAGAACACCGTAGCAGGAGCCTTTCTCGGGTGATGTTCACAAGTTCGATCCGGAAATTCCATCAACCAGAAAAAGCAATCTTGTGAAGCACAAGAACAACTAAAATTTGTCAAGAGATTATGTTTATCAAACCTCCACTGACAACCTATTCCATTAAGTTGGACCTGCCATACGGAAGGCTCCTGTATGTCTGGTGCCGCGTTGGGTGTCTGGCTAGATAGCTGTGAACGTGGGCACAGACCTACTGTCATACATGCCCAGTGTTACTCATCATGCGCAACAAACTCTCCACTCCCCATACCTGTCATAATATGACACTAAATTATTTCCCCAAGAATCTCATACCCATAACTTAATCGCACGTGAACTTAAAATGTAATTAATAATTTTGTATTAAGTTCAGAAAAAAACATAGCAAATCTCGCATGTCCCTGGTCCAATGTATTTTATGGTATGTATTACTCTCGCTCAAAGATATACACTACTCTTACTACCCAGTGTCTGTCTGGCCTAGATAAAAGATTCACCCCATACTTGCAGTAGGCCTACAGGAGTGAACACACACCCTATATAAAAGCTGGCGAAAACCGCCGTAAGCCGTGTTCAGACCTGGACGTTAACTCGCCTCATCTAGTGCGCCTAATCTAAGTCGGCTCACATTGGCCGTGTGAACCCGACGTTGAGGCGGATTAGGGCTGATTCGCCTCATCTAGTTCGCCTCAAGTAGGCCGCGTCGCGAGGTGGTTTAAAAGAAGCGAACTAGCTTAAGTCGGCCCATATTGCCTGTGTGGACGCTAGCGGTTTAGATGCGGCGGATTAAGGACGTCACAGTCGAGACCTGAGTTTGTTGACTTTTGGTAAATTTGATCTATGAACCTGCTAGAGGTGCACAAATATTTTTTTCATCATTTATTTTTAGGGTTTCACTGCCCAGCAGAAGTTTTGACCCTTCCAAAACAATACGATTCAGTCGAAACAGATCGAGGTCGAACCCACACTCTCTAGTGCCGACGTCGACTAACCGAAACTGGCGCTGGTTAGTTTGGACTTGCTCATGCGCAGATATCGATTTCCGCTTTAATCCGCTCCGTGTGTGGACACGACACTAGTTCACCTCATCTAGTTCGCCTTATCTAGTTCGGCCTAAAGTTGTGGGTGTGAACACGGCTTTAGTATGGAACAGGAAGTAGAAACTCTGGCTCCAGAATCAAATGGCTACCCATATCGGCACAGATTTGGTGAAATGGGAGAGAATGCAAAAAGACAAGATGGTGGCGATAAAACGCTGTGGTTCTATTTTTAAAATTCCTTAAACTACAATTTTTTATTATATATTTCAAATAAAAAGTAGCAGGTAAATATGAAGATTTATGTGAAGAATACATTTTGCTTCTTAAATTAAAAATTTACCAGCTCAATTCATTTCCCCACCATGTCGAAATTCTTCGCCCGTTTTTCTAATAGGTTGGTTTTCACCCCTGTACTGGATGAATCCTTTATGATGTTATCCAAGACTAAGTCTGGCCCATTATGAAGCAGTCTCTCCCTCTTTTACTGCCACGCTCTCGCGTGTAAACAAACACAGAATGTAAATTATGTCGTTTTAAGTTTCGTCCAGAACACACACGGGTAATTAAATGGAAACCGCACCTAGTGTGAACCTATTTAAGAAGACATCCACTATGGTCATCCCCTTGCAGTCCCATATACGGAAGTATTTGCTGTCAACCCGTATCTGTCCTTAAAGTGCGTTCGAATATGCTTACCTGCGTGCGCCGCATGAACTTCGCAAAGTGAACTACGGCGCGCCGCGGCGTACGCCGAGAACGCCGAATCAAACACAGCCAAAACACCTGCGAAGTATTTATGGGCGGGCCTTGTTTAGCCTTTCACTAACTTCTCTCGGTTTCCCAAAACCGCTCAAATCTTCCCCATATGTAACCCCAGCTAGTTAGAAAGCCATCAGATGAAACATAAAGTGAGTTGGGAAAGTCATTTCGATGTGGAAATTGAACGGAAAGACTCACCATTGCTATCGCAGGTAGGGTAAGAAGTCGTGACGACAGAATGGCCTATTTGCCGATCTGTACCTTTACGCCGGTAGCTATAAATAGGTTCACCACCTGACAGTGTGTGCGGGAGCAGTCCTTGGTTTAAACCCTCATGCAGCACTTCTGGTCGCGTGTGTATGTACGTGTGTATTTGGATGTGTATTTGTGTGTATCAATCAATCAATAGTTCCATCCTCTAGTCGAGGGTTGGATGCAATGGTTCTCCACTTGTCCCGATGTTGTGCTGTTCTGATAGACTGTGAATAATTCAAGCCTGTCCACTGTGAAATATTTGTAAACCATGATGTTCTTGGTCTCCCTCTCCCTCTGCTGCCATTCACCTTCCCTTCCAACAATGTACGGTATATTGAACTCTGACGAATGATGTGGCCAAAATAAATAAGTTTCTTTGTCTGTATAGTGGCAACAAGCTTTTCTTATTTTTAATTTTTCTGAGAACTTCTTTGTTGGTGATCTTCTTTGTCCATGATATTTTCATCATCCTTCGATAAGTCCACATCTCAAATGCTGCTAAACGTTTGTACATTTTCTTAGAGATTGTCCATGTCTCTGCCCCATACATTAGAGTAGACCACACATAACACTGAAGAATACGCTTCCTTGTTTGTATTAATATCTTACTTGATGTTAACACTCTATACATTTTGGAGAATGTTGTTCGGGCTATTGTTATCCTTCTTTTAATTTCTTCCTCACATCTCCCATCATTTGTAATCTTTTGTCCGAGATATATGAATTCGGATACTTGTTCTATGTTTGTGCCATCTATGGTTATATTGACATTTGGTTTATCTGTCTTTTTACTTATAACCATTGTTTTGGTCTTCCTGGCATTCATCTTCATGTTGAATAGTATTCCAGCTTTATTGATTCTATTCACTATATCTTGTAGGTTTTTCTCACTGTCTGCTAGTATTACACTGTCATCGGCATATCTAAGATTGTTGATGTTCATGCCACCTATTGTCACTCCCTTGCAATCTTCAATGTGTCTGAAAATCATCTCTGTGTACAGGTTAAATAGACATGGTGACAATACACACCCCTGTCGAACTCCTCGTTTAATCATAACTTCATCCGATAGGCCCTGCTCCATTTTTATAAATGCACGTTGTGTCCAGTATAAGTTCACAATTAGTTTAATGTCTTTGCCATTGACACCAATATCTTGTAAACATTTGATTAACAGTTCATGATTGACTCGGTCGAAGGCCTTCTCATAGTCAATAAAGCAGGCATAAACATCCTGGTTCACTTCACAATAACGTTCACAAATCATTCTCATATTGAAAATCCCTTCACGTGTACCTCTTCCAGATATAAACCCACTTTGTACGTTACTGATTTGTTCTTCAATTTTCTGTCTGTTTCTCAGTAAAATTATTTTCAGGATCATCTTCAACATATGACTCATCAGGCTTAATGTTCTGTACTCAGTACACAATGTTGGTTTTAGCTTCTTTGGGAGTCGTACAAATATGGATTCATTCATATTCAATGGTATAAATCCAGTCTCATAGATGTCAGTTACTAGCTTATGAATGATTTGAATCCCCACTTCATCTAGTCCTTTTATTATTTCTGATGTTATCTGGTCACTTCCAGGAGCCTTACCTGCCTTTAGATCATTGATAGCCTTCTCAACCTCTGATACTAATATAATATTCCCATCTTCTTTTTTCTCGATTGTGTGGGGTTCCCACAGTCACATTGTATAGTTCGTTGTACCATATTCTCCCCATCTGGACTTTATTTCATCATCTTCTTCAAAGAGCATTTTGGCCGTCCTTTGTTCTTGATATACATTTACTGCGCTTCTCTGTCTGTATCCTTGACCTGTTATCTCTTTCACTTTCTTGTGCATCTCTCTTGAACGATGTTGAGACTCAAGTTGTTCCACTACTTCACACTTCTTATTCCACCATTCATCTTTAGCTTTTTTGCATTCATCTTCTATTTCATTCATCAGGTGTTTGTATTTAGGTGGATCAGTGGTTTTCACTTTCTTCCTTTCTGCCATCTTTTCTAGTATGGTTTGCGTCATCCATGATTGCTTTGTCTCTCGTTTTTTATTTGGTAACACCTCTCTGCTGACTTGACCATGCTTTCTCTGATAGCTTCCCATTCCATTTCAATGTTGTTATACTCTCTCTGAGGAGTTTCTTCATTCATCAGTACACTGAATTTGTTATGAACAGAGACATTATACTTAGTTCTGTATTTTGCATCTTTTAACATGTTCATATCCATTTGGATGTGTATTTGTGTGTATATATATATATATATATATATATATATAATTACATATGTAATTACATATAAAATTAGCTTATATTGTATGACACCATGTAACTACACATACTCTAGCATTTCCAATAGCAACATTCAATTTACATTCAATTTACATTCAATTTACCCAGATAGCACAGAGCCGTCGGACCGATAGTGGCTATTGGTCGCAAGGTCGCCACACATTTTCCACCGTTGGGGCCCGACCGGCCCCATGTCGGGACATCACCCATGGCCCGACGTTGGGCCGACGTGTAAAATCTCATCTTTTTTTGTCAATTATTTGTTTGATCTCAACCAAAAGGCTTTTGCAATGAAACTGGTGTTTAATGAGCTGTTCGGCCCATGGTGGATCAGTGGCATTTGCCACCATTGGCCCACCGGCGTTTGCCACCATTGGCCCACCGTGGTTTTCCGCCATTGGCCCAATGGTGTGATCATGGACACAGTATCTAAACCTCAAAATAGCAAACAAGGATATATGGGGCCCAAATGGGCTATATCTGGTTAAGCCCATACATGGGCCTACCTATATGGGATCAACATGGGTCCCAAATTATGACATGCCAACAGGCAGGCAACTACATAGTGCTGGTAGATCGTGGGGTAGTGGGTTCGAACCATGGTCGAGTCAAACCAATGACTTAAAAATTGATACTTGTCGCTTCCTAGCCAGGCGTTCGGCATTATTAGGACAGGGCAAGGACTGGTGGGCTCAGTGTCAGGATAATGTGACTGACTGGGTTACCAGGTCATGGTGCCAATGGCCTGGTTTCCCAGTGGCACAGCACTATAAAGTTGCCATGAGTGTGCACTGTCACAAGTCGGTACCCATCCTGATATGACCTTAGATGTTGTTAGGACATAAAACAACAACAAACAAACTGTTCAGGTCTAGAATCTCCCCCATCCATCAAGCGGTAAAAAAATATGGTTGAGAAGGATGTTAAAATGTGCCTAACTAACAAACATAGGTGAGGTGTAATACGGTTGCTTTCAGAACAGGTCAGTAGAGAGTCAAAAGTTACAAATGCCCGCCAGTGCTCAAGAAACAGCATTTTCATTGCAAAAGTGTTTTAGTGAGGGGTGCTGGGTTTTGCTTAGCAGGCTTCACTTCTTAACTTTTATGGCCAAGGTTAGTGTCTTATCATATTAATATCTAATATGAGTTGTGGGCGCCTCTATAATATTAAACTGATTTATTAAAAATTGGGGTTTACTCCTCCAGTGTTATCTGTGGTAACTGCTTTGTGACACAGGAAACATATATCTCCTCCATGTGGTATCCAGAGGATCCTGTTTGCAAAAACCATATGGGGCCCACAATGTAACCCATATGGACCTTATATGGGTCCTATATTTTTTGCTGGTTGGGCTGGGTAGCTTTCCACAATTGGGCCACCGTTGGGCCAACATCGTTCAACCGTTGGCCCAAAAGTGGCATATGTTGCTATGGGTGGCTTGCCACCGCTGGGTCAAAGGTGGGTCACTTGACAAAACAATGTTGGCCCAATATCGTTTTGCCACCATTGACCCAACAGTGCAGCCACCATTGGCCCAACATCGGCCCAATGGGTAGGTTGTTGGTTGATGGAGTTTTACATCATGGCAACATCTAAGGTCAGGATGGGTACCGACTTATGCCAGTGTGCACTCATGTCAACTTTATAGTGCTGCCCCACTGAGAGCCCAGGCTGCCAGCACCATGAACTGATATCTCACTCAGTCACATTATCCTGACACTGAGCCAACTAGACCTTGCCCTATCCTAACAATGCTGAGCACCTGGCTAGAAAGCACCAAGTATACATTTTTAAGTCATTGGTTTGACTCGATCGGGGTTCGAACCCACGATCTACCAAAACGGGAGATGGCCATCCCGTCTGGTCACACATTGAATTTAGTGCCTGATTAGACGGAATGGCTGAATGAGTTGACTGGTTGGAACCCGCTCGAGTCAAAAACAAATGACCTTAAAATGGACTCTTCTCACGAGCTAGCCTGGCGATCGGTATTATTATGATACTATCATAATAATACCGATCGCCAGGCTAGCTCATTGATAGAGCAAGGAACATTGGAATGAGAAAGACCAAGTGTCCGCAACTGAGATTCCCCCTGCTATTCCATTTTTTTAAATAATTAATTATAATTTTGTAATAATTATTTATGGGAGGTTTGAACAATCTTTTTTTTTAAATCCATGATATTTGAATATCATATCCTTCTGCCAACCGACCAAAAATGAGCAACATACCCCTTGGTTTTGGTTGTGAACGCAATACTTGTGGTTGCATTGGATTTCCTTGGACTATTTGTAAACCAACTCTAGGTAACTCATCTTTGAGGCAAAAATGGTGACTCTTTATTGGTTTACTTTACTCCTTGTCCCCGGTTAAATATATATATATAGAGAGTATAATGTATTATACGTATATAAAAGGGGCGGAGCTCTCTCATAATATTATCACGATTATTCCTCTGTTATTTCGACTAATATTAGGCAAACGCGGGCTGACTTGCCCGCGTTTGCCCCGGTCCTTGCCTACTCCAATGTGGCTTCAGATGGGGCCGCAGCACCCTCGACCATTTGGTTCGCATGGAGACCTTCATAAGAGATGCTTTCCTTAAGAAGGAGCACGTTGTGGCTGTCTTTTTCGACCTTGAAAAAGCCTATGACACAACGTGGCAGCATGGCATCATGGAGGATCTCCATGCTATTGGCCTTCGTGGCCACCTGCCAATCTTCATCAAGAACTTTCTAGCCTTCAGGCATTTCCGCGTCCGCGTCAAGACTACCTATTCCAGCCTACACTCACAGGAACTAGGAGTGCCCCAGGGCAGCATACTGGCCGTGACCCTTTTCGGGGTCAAGGTCAATGGTATTGCTGCTGCTGTAAAGCGAGGGGTCTCCTGCAGTCTTTTCGTGGACGACTTTGTTTTATATTACAGCGGTGCTAACATGAATGTCATAGAGAGACAACTTCAACTAAGCATAAATGGGATCCATCGATGGTCAGTTCTGAACGGATTCAAATTTTCCAAGACCAAAACAGTCTGCATGCACTTCTGCCTGTTGCGTAGAATGCATGCGGAACCGGAGCTGACTCTTGATGGGGATCCCATTAAAGTCGTTGAGGAAACCAAATTTTTGGGCCTCATTTTCGACGCAAAACTGTCTTTCATGCCACATATAAAGTACCTGAAAACAAGATGCCTGAAAGCGCTAGACATTCTGAGGGTGTTGTCCAGCTCAGAGTGGGGAGCGGACAGAGATGTTCTGCTCTCCGTGTACCGAACCTTGGTTCGGTCACGAGTGGATTACGGAAGCATAGTATACGGTTCCGCAAGGAAATCGTACATTGGGCTGCTAGACACGGTCCACCACCAGGGGCTGCGCCTGGCCCTTGGGGCCTTCCGCACCTCACCGGTTCAGAGCCTCTACGTCGAAGCCAATGAACCATCACTTAACAACAGGAGAATCAAACTGGCCATGCAATATGTAGTCAAGATCAAAACTAATGCATTGAATCCTGCACACAATTGTCTATTTGAGCAACATGATGAATCCAGGTATGAAGCCAGGCCGAATTACATCCGGCCACTGAGGCTCCGAATGAAACCTCATTTGGAAGCCTTGGGCGTGGATTTGAACGTGTTGGAGGATGCCAAAGTCCCAGAACATCCCCCGTGGTCGTTGAGGAATCCATCGGTTATCCTCCGACTCACGGAACTGAGGAAGTCTGGGACACATCCACTCGAATACCAAGGACTGCATGCAGAGATTCAAGGGCAGTTTGCAGACCATCTCTCCATATACACTGATGGTTCGAAAGACCAAAGCCGGGTAGCTGCTGCGGCAGTCTGCCAACGCAAAAAGTTTGGCGTACGCTTGCCCGATCAGAGCTCGATTTTCACTGCGGAAGCCCGAGCACTCCTTCTTGCTTTGGAGTGTATCGAGGTATCCAACCACACTAACTATGTTATATACAGTGATTCGTTCTCCTGCCTCCTGGCTGTTGCTGGACTGAAAACAAATCACCCTATTCTAGCAACGGTCATCTATAAAATGGACCAACTGGCAACGGATGGGTATGACATCCACCTGTGCTGGGTTCCTGGCCATGCCGGCATACAAGGAAACGAACGAGCTGATCGGGCTGCGAAGAAGGCCCTGAACTGTGATCTTGAACCGTGTCTGATCCCTCACTCTGATCTGAAACCACTAATAGCTACCCACATAAAATCCAAATGGCAACATGAGTGGGATGAAAATATCAATAAACTTAAAGAAATTGAACCATCTGTGGGAAACCCACCACAGACCCATGCGCGAGGTCGGCGGGACCAAGTGGTCCTTAGCCGCTGCCGTATTGGCCACTCGTGGCTTACACATGCTTTTCTGCTCAAGGGGGAACCTCCCCCTGAATGTATTGGGTGTCAGTCCCCACTGACACTCAAACACATTTTACTCAGTTGTGTTGACTTTTTGGACCTGCGCCAACAATTCTACACTGCAGACAGTATGCGTGACCTTTTTACTAAAGTAGAACAACAAAACATTTTGGCCTTTTTGAGGGCAGCTGGTCTGTACCGCCTCATATAGTTCATTAAAACAATTTTTATCAATTAATTCTTTCATTTAAGAGACCAGACGGGATGGCCGAATGAGCTGGAGCGTCCGCCTCCCGTGCTGGTAGATCGTGGGGTCGTGGGTTCGGGCCATGGTCGAGTCAAACCAATGACTTGAAAATTGGTGCTTGTCACTTCCTAGCCAGGCGCTCGGCATTACTAGGACAGGGCAAGGACTGGTGTGCTCAGTGTCAGGATAATGTGACTGAGTGGGATACCAGGTCATGGTCCCGGCGGCCTGGTTTCCCAGTGAGACAGCACTATAAAGTCGCCAGGTATGCGCACTGTCACAATCGTTACCCGTCCGATATGACCTTGATGTTGCTAGGACGTAAAACAACAACAAACAAACAACAAACTACCCCAGCGCCACCACCTGTGGGTTCCTGGCACTACTTGCCCGGGCAGTCAGTCTCTCTCCTGCTTCTGAAAATTTGGGGGTGTTTTTGTTTGGACAACAACTACACTCAAGCTCTCTCAAACAGTCTACTGGCTACCTGTTTGCTACCTTGAGACTATTTTGTCTTGTTTGTCGTCCGCGATCCGGACGACCGTGCCTGTGAGTCGATTATCTGTTCGATTGGATAGCATCTGGATCGATCTCCACAGCAAGAATTCACATGGATGACGGTATCGTGCCTTAAATTAGATCCGTTTGTCACTTATTACGACCGTCGAACAGCCCATAAGTGTGTCGACGGTATTCGTAGACGGGGGAGTGGGACATAATTTGAGATCAAGCATTCGACTGTCTCCTACCGAGTAGGGGGGGGTCGATATAGAGACAGTTATCTCGTTAACCTCCTGCATTTTCAAGGGTCCACATATAATCGACACAGAATCTGTAAACTCATAATAATATCGCTGGAGCTATCAGCTCAGATATTGCAGCCAGTGTGTCGATAATATCGACCAGGAGGTAAATAAGTTCCTAATCGTACGTAAAGTGAGCGTAATCGACCCATTCTCTCTTGCCGTAGCCCAACTTTATAGAGAGTATAATGTATTATACGTATATAAAAGGGGCGGAGCTCTCTCATAATATTATCACGATTATTCCTCTGTTATTTCGACTAATATTATTCTCCAATCGCTGACTTGCCCGCGTTTGCCCCGGTCCTTGCCTACCCCAGCGCCACCACCTGTGGGTTCCTGGCACTACTTGCCCGGGCAGTCAGTCTCTCTCCTGCTTCTGAAATTTTTTTTTCTTTTTCTTTTTACCGGTAGCCTATATTTTGCTGCCCTGACGCAAATAAAGTCGCCTACCCATCACCGCCTCTTGTCTCTCTCTTGCCGTAGCCCAACTTTATATATATATATAATATAATATAATGTAATATAATATAACTAAATGATTGATTACTTTGGTGGATTTGGTCTGCAATGTTAAAAATGGTTAGGTATTGATGCAATATTCTCAGTAGTTTAATTAAAGAATATGGATAGGCTGGTGATGCCATCTGCTGAGTTCTGGAGACAGAATTTCCAACCATTTTCCAATATCTGGCCAATGTTAGACATCCGACATCAAATGCCCGACCGCTTTGCAACATTTGACCGACATCAGACTTCCGATATGAAATTCCCGATTATTTTGCATCATCTGACCGATGCCAGATGATGAGATGAGATGAGACTTCTAATATCAAATTCCCATCCGCTTTGCAACATTTGGCCAATGACAAACATACAACATAACATTTCCGACTGCTTTGCAACATGTAACTGACGGCACACTTCCAATATCCATTTTTGTTTGTAAATATTGTTTATTCATTGAATAAAGTCTTTTGTCAGCGCCGTGGCACTGGTCTTCCAGCCATTTTACAACATCTGGCTGGCGTCAGACTTTCGATATCCGATGGATCTTGGAAAGTATCTATCTTTTTAGTTGGTTGGTTGTTGGGGTTTTACATCCTGGCAATATCTAAGGTCATATCAGGACGCATACCGACTTTTGACTCAGGGCAACTTTAAAGTGCCACCCCATTGGGAAATCAGGACATTGAGCTAACCAGTCCTTGCCCTATCCTATTAATGCTGAGCGCCAGGCTAGGAAGCGACAAGTATAAATTATAAAGTCATTGGTTTGACTCGACCGGGAACCAAACTCCCGACCTTCCGCATGCGAGGCCCGCGCTCTACCGATTAGGCCACCGTGCCCAGTCCTTTTAGTTGGTAGCCTTGCATGGTTGTTAGCTTATATTCTGTACAGGAAGGTCTCAAATGATGAGCCAACGCATTATACCCCAGTCACACGAGAGGCAGCATTCGCTGCCAACTTCCTTACACCCAAAAGGACGCCAACCACCCAGCGTTCCATTCGATACATTGATTTAAATATGTTGTAGGCACCAGGTTGGCGCAATGTTGGCGCCAGTTCGGCGCCATGTCAGCGCCAAGTCGGCGCCGACCACATGGTGACTGCAGCATGGCATGTGTTGGCGCCACCAGGTCAGTGCCAGATCGGCACCAGATTGGCGCCAGATCGCCGGCAACTCGCCAACCCAGGGCGGCGCCAGGTCGGCGCCATGTCGGCGCTAGGTCGTCGCCGACCACCTGGTGACTGCAGCATCGCATGTGTTGGCGCCACCAGGTCGGCGCCAGATCGTCGCGAAACAGATCGCCGCCAGATCGCCACCAGATCGCCGGCAACTCGCCAACCCAGGGCAGCGCCAGGGCGCCAAAATTTTGAATGGCGCTGCCGGAACAGGACGCAAGGAGGTTGCACGTGCAGCAGCAGCAACCTCCTTGCGTCCAAAATTCCCGAAATGGAAGCCGGGGGGTTGGTGTCCTTGCGGCGACAGCACTGAATCAGGGCGTAAGGAGGGCACAAGGAGGACGTTTTGACGTCGCAAATCGATCGTTAGTGAACGCAGGCCTCGTGTGACTGGGGTATTACATCTCAAACAGTAGAATGCTAGGAAAATCCACTTTTATTAAAGTTGCATAGTTCGATGGTTTTGAATTTCTGTATTTTTTCTGAGATAAATATGTTAGATTGATCACTAGTATCTACTTTACATTAGTTCAAAGTTACTTTTATTTTAAATGGTACACTTTTGAGATATTTTGAGTGCAAACATGGAAAACTAGCTTTGGCAAGCTTGCCAAAACACTGACACCATAGACTTTTACAGTAACAGGTTCTGTTAAATTGACTCAGTGTTGCCTTCTACGTAGAAACAAATGCTTAATAAGTGCATCAGTATCTAAGTTAGATATGTAAAATCAAATCTAGATAATTGGTTTGGTTTTGAAAATGTTATATTGCATCGGACTATGCAGCTTTAATATTAGCCAGCTCGACTTGGCGGGAACCAGGCGTGGCAGTGACTTGCACACGAATGCTCCCAGGGCACCGCTCAGCGCCATAACTAGGTCATGATTGTCAGACACAGGCCGGGGACACGACTGGGCGGGGCGGACTAAGAGCACAACTCGCAGACGGCGACATCACCACGTCATGGTACGTAAATGCGCTCACAGGTATTGTTACACATCTAACATCAGCTAGTAGGCGAGGTGGGTTGTGTGAGAGACAATCCGAACCGAGACTGGAGAAAGTTACCGCGCATTGGAACCGAGCTTTTAGTCTGAAGGTAGCGCGTGTAAAAGGAATGGTGTTATGGGAAACCTGTTGGATCACACACTGCGGTTGTCTCGATGAAGGGCTATATTTTGCTATGGCAAGCCGATCTGTCAACCGACAGGCCTAAAGCTAAGATTCCATGTATCATTGTATGCCGTATGCGAATGCAGCAAAAAATGGAAAAGCATATAAATATACATGGGTGCTTCCATATGTCCAAATGCAAACGCGAATGCGAATGCGGCAAATGGATCGACCCATGGACCGATCGGTGCGAATGCGAATGCTGCTGCGTTTGCCATAGAAAACAATAGTAACTTTGACTTTCCTTCACAAATTTGGAGAGAAAAACTACAAAAATGGGACGGATATCTTTTTTTGGGGGGGGGAGAGGGGTTGTTTAGCAGCCCCCCCAACACAAAAAGAAGACATCGTCTATTGGAGGTCGTCATGGGTATCTCTGCCGCATACCGCATTGGCATTCGCATGCCGCATACCACGTATATGGAATCTTAGCTTAAGATGTGTTGCTCTTAGTATTACGCATAAATAGATATCACATTCAATTAATCAATAGGATACAGCTATAATAGGCATTGGACCTATTAGCCGCTCTTAATTAATATAAATCGAAACAGTTTAAGATGTTGATCAATTGGCCTAGTATGGCTATATCATCCGATGTGTAAAACACTCCCTCACCCCATCCCTCTCTCTCTCTCTCCTCTCTCTCCTCTCTCTCTCTCTCCGCTCTCTCTCTCTCCCTCCCTCCCTTCCCTCCCTCCTCCCTCCCTCCCTCCCTCCCCTCTCCCTCCCTCTCACCCTCTCCTCCTCTCCCTCCCTCCCTCCCTCCCTCCCTCCCTCCCTCCCTCCCTCTCTCTCTCCCTCCTCCCTCCCTCCCTCCCTCCCTCCCTCCCTCCCTCCCTCCCCTCTCCCTCCTCTCCCTCCCACCCTCCCCTCCCTCCACCTCCCTCCTCTCCCCCACTCTCCCCCTCTCTCCCTCCCTCTCTCTCACTCTCTCTCTCGCTCCCTCCCCTCCCCATCTCCCTCACCTCTCCATCCCTCTCCCCTCCCCCCCTCTCTCCTCTCTCCCCTCCCCCTCCCTCCCCCTCTCTCTCTCTCTCCCTCCGTCTCTCCCTCCCTTCCTTATCCCTTCCTCTCACCTCCCTTCCCTCTCCCTCTCCTCTCTCTCCCTCTCTCTCCCTCTCTCCTCCCTCCCCGCTCCACCCCTCTCCTCCTCCCTCCCTCGCCTTCCCTCCCCTCTCCTCTCCCTTCCTGCCTCTCCCTCCCTCACTCCCCCCTTCCTCCCTCCCTCCCTCCTCCCCCCTCCTCTCCCCCCTCTCCCCCCTCTCCCTCTCCCTCCCCCTCCCTCCCTCTCCCTTTCTCTCCCTCTCCTCTCCCATCTCCCCCCTCTCTCCCTCCCCTCCCTCTCTCCTCTCCCTCTCTCCTCCCTCTCCTCCTCTCTCCTCCCTCCCTGCCTTCCCCCTTCCCCCCCCTTCCCTTTCCCCCCTCTCCCCTTTCCCCTCTCTCCCCTTTCCCCTCTCTCTCTCGCCCCTCTCTCGCCCTCTCACCTCTCCCTCTCTCCCTCTCCCCCCCTCTCCCTCTCTCCCTCTCTCTCTCCTCTCCCCCTCTCTCCCCCTCTCTCCTCTCTTCCCCCTCCCCCTCTCCCCTCTCCCTCCCCCTCTCTTCCCTCCCCCTCTCCCTCCCCTCTCTCCCTCTCTCTCCCTCTCTTCTCTCTCTCTCCCCTCTCTCCCCTCTCTCTCCCCCTCCCCTTTGTCCCCCCTGTCCCCCCCTCTCCCCCCCTCCCCCCACTCCCTCCCCTCTCCCCACTCTCTCTCACTCCCCCTCTCTCCTCCCTCTCTCCCCCACTCTCTCTCCGTCTCCTGTCTCCCCCTCTTCCCTCTCTCCCCTCTCTCCCCTCTCTCCCCCTCTCTCCCCCTCTCCCCTCTCCCCTCCCTCCCTCCCCTCTCCTGTCCCCTCCCTCCTCTCCTCTCTCTCACCCTCTCCATCTCCCCTCTTCTCCCTCTCTCCCCTTCCCCTCCACTCCCCTTCTCTCTCCCTCTCGCCCCTCTCTCTGTCTCTCTCCATCTCTCTCCTAATCTTCTTCCTCCCTCTCCCTTTCTCTCCCGTTCGCTCCCTTCTCCCTTCCCGCCCCCTCACCATCTTCCCCCTCATATTCCCCCCTACCTCGCCTCGCCCCCCCCCGTATTTCGTCATATAGGGGGCCTATTTCGATGCAATAACAAGATTTCTTTGTGGTAAAATGGTGACAAGGTAATAAAAGCAAAGAAAGTAAACTCACTTAGGTAGTTGGCTAGATTGGGTTATGAACTAAATATGTATAGCATATCCATTAATATGTTTTGTTATCTGTGGTGTTATTTGTCAGCTTTAACTGTTCATAGAATGTTGTCTAAGTATATGAGTTGAGTTTTATTTAACCACAAACATATAGTTAGGTACAGTAGGCATATGGTTTCTCCAAGAGTGATCTTCCAGCTGAGTAACCAATCTTACATTAAATTAAAGTTCATATTTATGCAAAGTACACTTGTTGCAACAAATCAGCAAATATTGCACAGGAGCACCCATTGTCACCGTTTGTAACGATTAATGATCCTCTATTAAATAACATTTATTTATTTTTCCTCAGGCTGTCCGACTGTCAAGCGTGATGCTCGATGGTAATATGCACTCGAGTATAAAATCCCATTGACGTATTTCCGCAAGTAGCACATACCCAATACTTTACTTCTAGCTCCAAATATAGCTGTGATTATTTATCCATTGATTGTCTGATGTAAGTTATTGCATATAATGGAAAATATATACTAGATATTTATATAAAACATAATTAGATATTGGTGGTATGCAATACTTATATATTATAATGTCTTAAGATATATATTGAATAACTATATGAATGTTGATAGTGTAGTAGTCTGTACATGAGCACTACTACCACGTGGTAGCGGCGGAGACTCCGCCACACACCTATGCAGTTACACTGAACTGCGCTAGGTGGTGGCAGGCTAGCAACCGGGCAGACCCCAACTGGGCTGCCCTCTACTGCGTGTGGCTAGCTCACCCCCACCCCACCTATAGAGTCGATGTGGGATCTGGCAAGTCAGGGGGCGGGTCAGATGACTGTGGACGCCGCGGAAAGCAGATTGGTTCAATAAACCAAGTTGAAGCATACTGATATTGGATCTTGGCGTTCTTCCATGTGTGCGTGGCAGGGTGAGAGTCGGAGGGCTGTGGGCCCTTACAATATGTAATGTACAAATTTGTGATGCATGGAAGGGTTGAGTCACTAGGAAATAAATGGTTATTTGATGAGCTGATACCTGGATTGTGGTTTCAGACCTTATAGTAGCTTTCAATTATAGTCCGTGTATGCGATTCAATATAATCAGACACCGATTTGCACAATTTGACTGTTCGCGATTTTCTGCTGTAATATCAGAATTTTCTGAAAATAGTGCATCTAATATGACAATATCAATGCATTTTGGTTTATTGGTTTTATTTGCGCACTTTATCATAAAGTTAAAAAAAGCCGGGCATAAAGTTTATGCCAGGCTTCTTTTATTTTTTAAAAATTTTGTTTAGTTGACAGGGGATTCAAATATGTATAAACTATAGAATGTTAGAAGATATTCCAAAAATATGTTTATTGAATGAACAGATAAATCTCTCTAGGAGGCTGTTAAAGAGAACCAGTATAGGCTATTGAGACTGGAACTGAACTCTGACAAATGCTCTCTAAGCACACCTTTTCAGTTTGTGTAACTGAATATGTGTGTAAAGGCTAAGGCTCGAATCTGTGGCTGTGTAGGCAGGTTATGGTGAAATCAATACAGACAAAGAGAAAGGATGAGTATAAAGTGTAAAGAAGAAGAGAGAGTCAAGCCCTCTGGTTTATTATTTATATGGTTACCTGAGTTCATTGTAGAGTATCACCCCACCCCTTTCCTCCAATGGGAAACAAGCATTCTTGGCCCTACCAATAGGGATCCAGCATTCCCAGTCCCCATGGATACCAGTGGTCTGCCCAGCACCACAAGCTGTATGGCCCCCATGGCCACCACCAACCTTAACCTTTGCGTGTGGCCATCCCAGCAGAGGGGGTAGGCCCTGAGTGCCCTCAAACCCAGACCTGCCAGCACCACTATGTCTATTTACATCCCACTCAGGCACCACCAAACCAATCCATACATATTATGTATGGGTTTGTGGTGCCTGAGTGGGATGTAAACAGACCACTACTTCTACAGAGTTGCCTGACCATGTCCCCCAAACTGGTTTCTGCATTTAGATCAATATAATTCTAGCTTTACATATTATTTATGTTCTGTTTATGTTCTTATTTATGTCAGCCCCTAAGGAAACGGACCATAGATGTTGTTAGCATGTAAAACCTCAACAAACAAACACTATAACGAGACGAGGGACCGCTCATTGTACACTGCTATGGCAGGCAACATTTTATGAACCTGCCATTTCCTCGTATTTAATTATATACTCTAATTGAATGAACTATTTTTCTTCTTCAAATCATTTCATTACGATGTTATGCAATCGGTCGACCGATTGCTAACTGATTGCCGACCGCTCGGTGACCTCCGGGTGACCTCCGGGTGACCATTTTGGTTGCAAGGAGGTTGCAGGTGCTGCACCAAAAACCTCCTTGCAGTCAAAATAGTTGCACGGAGGTCGCTGATCATTCAGCGCTTGCAACATGTCGCTAACCAGTCGGCGACCAATCACTGACCAGTCAGCCTTTTGGTCACAAAGTGGTCGCCAGTGGTCAGAAGCCGTAGTGTGACTGAGGCTTTAGGGGCCTGACTAGTGACTGGGTGGGCTGACACCAATTTGGGCATCTATAAGAAGTGACATGTTGTCGGTGCATTGTTGTAGAGCTGCGCGATGCATTCGGAAACTACGCGGAGGGAGACCAGATCTTCCTGCGGGACATCGGCCCTGTGATCCGGTGTGTGAAGGGCCTCAAGCCCGCAGAAACCGAGGTCAGGCAGATGATGTCGGAGGCAGAGAAAAACGGTACAGTCTAATTCTTTTTGTTTGTTTGCCCCTTTACTTCATCTTTTGGCCGTCCTGATATGACCCTAGATGTTGCTAGGATGTAAACAACAAACAAATAAATTCTCTTTGGGTGTTCCCGTCCTGATATGACCTTAGATATTGCCAGGACGTAAAACTCCCCAACAACCAACCATTCTCTTTGTGTGTAAAAATTAAATAAAAGATATTCATTTCATAGGTTTGCTGTCCATTATGAAGATAAAGAAATAAAAGAAGAAATTTCTTCTTTTTCTTAAAAACAGAAAGTGTATTCTTTAATTAAAATTAAAAATAGTTTTTTTCTTATTATATGATTGCTACGAAAGTGATTAAATACTATAATAATGGCAGCCTTCCAATATTCCTGCCGCTTGATATTTAAAAGAAAGAGGGTAAAAAAAGCATTGAAGGTAATGCGTAGGACATTTGGTTTAGTTTGTACTTTTACACCCCCACCTATAACCCCGGCCCCATAATATAAATATTTCCGATGCTCTGTTTCCCTTTCTTTCCTAATTCAGTGTATAACCTTAGAATAATAACCATATTATATGAGGAATATTGTAAACAAATACAAAAAAGAGTAGAATTTCATAGTTTCAATTGAAAGAGATGACTTAGGTTACTAATGCGAAATAGCAGAGTGTTCCTATCCCCCCCCCCCCCTCAATGCTAATGAGAATTTTCATAAAAATGAAATCAACCAAATACATTTCAGCACTTTGTTTCCATAATAACGGAGCACAGAGTTAAATTGATTGAAACAGGTTCTTTGAAAAAGTCCTGTTGTCTTTTCTTCTTTTTTGTTGTTGTTATCACTAAATGCGTTATTTCTTCCTGACTGTCAGTGGTGACGCTACAATTCCAAAACAGAAAATAAAGGCTGTTTCCAACTTCCTCACTTGACAATGGTCCATGTAGGAGCTTTATTTCATGACCTATTAATTGTTTTTCTGATGCTATCGCTTTTATCTCGCAAACCATACTCAACCTGATCCTGTATCATAATCCATTATTATCCTGATCTTGTATCGCAATCCATTATTATCCTGATATTGTATCACAAACCGTTATTATCCTAACCCTATTTGATCTAAAACTATTATATCCTTCTCTTGTATCACACTAATTATCCTGTTCTTATATATATCATGATCCATTATTACCTTGGCCTTATTTAATTAAGCTATTATTATCCTGCTCTTGTATCACACACTATGATTATCCTGATGTTAGTATACATGCCATGATTTTTCTTATCATATCTAAATGAACTGGATTTATACCATTGAATATGAATGAATCCATATTTGTACGACTCCCAAAGAAGCTAAAACCAACATTGTGTACTGAGTACAGAACACTAAGGCTGATGAGTCATATGTTGAAGATGATCCTGAAAATATTTTTACTGAGAAACAGACAGAAAATTGAAGAACAAATCAGTAACGTACAAAGTGGGTTTATATCTGGAAGAGGTACACGTGAAGGGATTTTCAATATGAGAATGATTTGTGAACGTTATTGTGAAGTGAACCAGGATGTTTATGCCTGCTTTATTGACTATGAGAAGGCCTTCGACCGAGTCAATCATGAACTGTTAATCAAATGTTTACAAGATATTGGTGTCAATGGCAAAGACATTAAACTAATTGTGAACTTATACTGGACACAACGTGCATTTATAAAAATGGAGCAGGGCCTATCGGATGAAGTTATGATTAAACGAGGAGTTCGACAGGGGTGTGTATTGTCACCATGTCTATTTAACCTGTACACAGAGATGATTTTCAGACACATTGAAGATTGCAAGGGAGTGACAATAGGTGGCATGAACATCAACAATCTTAGATATGCCGATGACAGTGTAATACTAGCAGACAGTGAGAAAAACCTACAAGATATAGTGAATAGAATCAATAAAGCTGGAATACTATTCAACATGAAGATGAATGCCAGGAAGACCAAAACAATGGTTATAAGTAAAAAGACAGATAAACCAAATGTCAATATAACCATAGATGGCACAAACATAGAACAAGTATCCGAATTCATATATCTCGGACAAAAGATTACAAATGATGGGAGATGTGAGGAAGAAATTAAAAGAAGGATAACAATAGCCCGAACAACATTCTCCAAAATGTATAGAGTGTTAACATCAAGTAAGATATTAATACAAACAAGGAAGCGTATTCTTCAGTGTTATGTGTGGTCTACTCTAATGTATGGGGCAGAGACATGGACAATCTCTAAGAAAATGTACAAACGTTTAGCAGCATTTGAGATGTGGACTTATCGAAGGATGATGAAAATATCATGGACAAAGAAGATCACCAACAAAGAAGTTCTCAGAAAAATTAAAAATAAGAAAAGCTTGTTTGCCACTATACAGACAAAGAAACTTATTTATTTTGGCCACATCATTCGTCAGAGTTCAATATACCGTACATTGTTGGAAGGGAAGGTGAATGGCAGCAGAGGGAGAGGGAGACCAAGAACATCATGGTTTACAAATATTTCACAGTGGACAGGCTTGAATTATTCACAGTCTATCAGAACAGCACAACATCGGGACAAGTGGAGAACCATTGCATCCAACCCTCGACTAGAGGATGGAACTATTGATTGATTGATCTAAAAACAAAAGAAGCAGAATCCTATATATAGATCCGAAGCTATGCAGTGTGGCTAATCTCACTATTACTGCTGATTGGCATTTAATGTTGCAACATGCTCCGGATATATTCAACCAATTGTGAAGACTTTTCTTTTTGTGCTGTAATGGCAAAAAACGTAATGATTTTATTCAGAATATGCGTGGTGTGTGATACAAATTGCATTGTCTGTGCAAAAGCACTACCGCTATGTGCTATTAAATGACGAAGTATTTATTCTCTTTGCGCATGACACATGGATGTTATGTGGAGCCCATCAAGTGTTGTTTCTCAAAGTTACCGGAAGTATGTGGGTGGCTGTGTGTGTGGATGACAGCATGTGGATGCACGGCACGGATAGGACATTTGGGTTGTGTAGATATAAAAGATTCACCTCTGACTCTGTGCAGAGGTGAATTACAACCCTATGTAAAAGTTGGAGAAAATGTGTCTCGGTGTTGATGGTCTTAGTCGGGCATTCCTACTGTATGTTGATTAAAATCCAATCGCTACAATCCGATTGTATATGTTTTCCCTCAACATATACTCTCCAGAGTGTTCAAATCACATAATATCAAGGCAATAGGCCTAATGACAGTGATAAAGTCCGTGAAGTAAATCCTCGATGTTTGAATGAACTGGTTGTACCACCTGACTACCTCAGCCAATGAAAATGATTGCTTTCTGACCCAGATTGGATTATTATCCAGGAATCTCTCAACGTTGTGCCAATGGCTGCTATATCAATATGTGGGCTCTGCCAATTCAAATTTAAAGTTCAATGATCTACGGGACTAATCTACTAATCAGTTCAAAATTTGAGGTATGTGAAGAATGTATTTTGCTTTTTAGATTAAGAATTGATGTGCTCATTTCATTTACTCATATTTTCTCCACTTTTTATATTGGGTTGTTCTTCAGCCCATCTCAGGCTACTGTAGTATGGGGTGAATCTTTTATCTGGGTTGTGTAGAGATTGTAGTCATCCCTCGGGTTAGTCTGGCAAATTCCCATGGCTCCTTAGATAAATGGCAATTAAACAAAGAAAGAAGGAATTATGTGTTCTTTGCAACGGAGAAGTTGCTAACATCAAGTGCATTACGGACCTATGGGGGTCATCCAAGGTTTCAAAATTGTCATAATTATTACAAGGAGTACTAGTCTTCCAACCCACGTCCCCCACACGTCAACATGTTAACATAGGACACGGCAGTGGTTTATGTTCTGTATACATCGTATACTTTTACATTCTGTGTAAAAGCAATGGTTGTGTCATGGGGGTGATGAAAATGGGAAATATTGCGCCTAGACATACACACAGGCAATGCACATACACATACACAGGGTAGGTTCAACAACTATACAACGCATAGCTTGTACATGATCATTGTCATGGCAACCAGTGTCATGGGGGAGATGAAAATGGGAAATATTGCGCCTAGAGCCTAGAGCCGGACTCGAACCCACATCTCTTTGCATTCCGGGTCAGTGTGCTAACCATTACACCACCTCGGCTCCCTGATATCAACACACTACCCATGCCTACCTGTCTATGTGGTTACTTGCCTGAGAGGTCAGTGCCGACTACTACACTCGTCCCCCTGGAATTGTAAGTCTTTTAATGCTTACAATTACATACACACAGGCAATGCACATATACATACACATGGTAGGTTCAACAACCATACAAAGCGTAGCTTGTACAGGATCATGGTCACGGTAACCAGTGCCATGGGGGGGTGATGAAAATGGCAAATATTGCACCTAGAGCAGGACTCGAACCCACATCTCTTTGCATTCTGGGCCAGTGTGTTAACCATTACACCACCTTGGCTCCCTGATATCAACACACTACCCACACCTACCTGTCTATGTGGTTACTTGCCTGAGAGGTCAGTGCAGACCACTACAGTTGAAATAAAATATGACAATACAAGTTGAACACTTCTCGTCGTGAATATGGCAACAGCCAATCCATCTGTCAACATTTGATTAAATCATAAAAGCTATGCATGACTGACACCCTTCCCCCCCACGTTCCGCCATCGTACACTTTGTACAAGAGTAAACATTTTGAAAACTTTGGGTGACCCTCTTATATGTATGTATAAATCGGCCATTTATTGATTTAATTCAAAATCGACTGTTATGTATGTCACAGGATGACAGCTTTGTGCTACACAGAAATTGTGTACTCCTACTTAAATATATTCCCAAAAATTAAATGAAACATGGGCTAGCCTATGTGAATATATGATAGTACTAGTAGTGGTATTTCCAATGAAACGTTAGTAGCTTAATGCGGAGTTTTCTACCCTGCTCATAACTAAATCTCTGACGCCGTAGTACCGTGGTAGACATCAGTTGGCGCCACCTTCCCCCACATCAGATGCCCCTTCGCCAATTCCCTATGCTATTACTTAAATAGTAGAGAATTTAAAAATAATTTACTTATAATTATATACAACTTACTTATCTACTTTTTTGTTGTTTTTAACATCTAAAATCTGGATTATCACGTCGCCAAACTACAAAGAAAAATAACCAAACCTGGGCTTTTTTTAAGTCTGTGTGGTGGTTAATTTAACAATTTGAGTTTATTGTGGACATTCTTGAGTGCACATATTGCAATGTTTGCTGTACAAATTGTATGCAGCACTCTTATTGGAGGTTCATTAATATCTACCATATGCTAGTAAAAAAAACGAACCAACAAAAACTAATTTAACTTGAATATTCAAGGCAACAACTTTGTAGTTTTGTGACACCATTCTTAATGAGCCCTTTTGTTTTTGTTTTATTTTGTTTGCTCTAGAGCAATGGTAACTTCCACCTCCCCACCCCTCCACTCCCCACCCCAACCACAAATAATCCCGCCAACAAAACACCCACAATTCAAGGCGTCAGGCCAGCGTTCCTATATATATAGATAGCGCGTCCTGCGTTGCCATGGTATCCTCCTAATCTGTGTAAATCGGTGCACCGTTGTCCCATTTCAGGTGACTCCACGAAAACGTTGTGTAAGTGAACGGTCTATATGAACTAGAGTGTGTGTGCTCGTCCTGAGTGCGTCCGTGTGGTTCTAGGCTAGCAACATCTCGCGTCACTTCTGCCGCTGTTGGAGATGTTCTTGCTTTACTGTGTATGCTTTGTCAACCTCACCCATGTGCAGTGTACTCGTGGCCAAGGCCTGCTACCATGGTTACCATGGTAGCAGGCCCTAGCCTAGTTCTCACAGATCCTTAAAAAAGTCTTTAAGTCATAAATTGATTTGTCAATTTTCAAGGCCTCGAACTTGAAAAGTCGTTTACTGCTGATTTTATGTATTATTGATTTATTTATGATTTTTTTTATTGCTGTCCGCAATGACCACTGCATCCACACAAAGGCGGAGTCAACGACCTGGCCTGAGCACCACATGCTCGAACTGAACTAAACTAAACTAACTAAACTATACCACTTCTCATTTTACCACAGTTGTATGCTCTTTGGCTTACATTTCTGTGCTCTATTTTACTTGTTTGAAGTATATTAATTTTTTTAATTCAGATATGTCTGATAACTGTATGAGCCCCCCAAGGTTATGCTAGTCTGTGAAAGTTCTTAAATTGGATTTGGCCACTACAAGTATGCATGTGCAAGCTTTTAGCAGACCCGTTATATCACATACTAGACTGACCAGCGAAGCGAAGTGATCGTCCGCATAGACACCCATAGATTGCATCACCTCACTCATTTCTGTTAATATTTAAATAAATAAGTATGTTACATTTGGCATCTTAAATTGTATTCAAAATTCTTAAAAGGACTTAAATGTGTTTGGCTGATAGGTGCAGGAACCAAATGAAAATAGTCTTGAATTCCTATCAAAAACAGCCCTGAGAAGCCTTGAAATAGCCTTGAAATAGCCTTGAAATAGCCTTGAATTCCATATCTTCACATGTGTACGGACCCTGCGTGGCTGATGTCAAGATTCTCGAGGTATTCAGACCACGAATTATGCAAATTAGATAGAACATATGTCTTAAGGCCCTGTCACACCTCACCGGATTGGGGGAAATGGACAGAAAACAAACAATTTCCGGTTTGTGTCCGTACAAGTTTTGAACATGCACAAAACTAGGAACGGATGCCGCCGGACTGACATCTATGGTTCTTGTCCGGTTTGATTTCATTTCATTCGTCATGTCCGTTTCATGTCCATTTCATATCCGTTCGTAGACCCGATGTCGCAACACTTTGACACATTTTAATGCATTTTGATGCTTATCACCACCGGACTAGACAATTCTGTCCATTGCTCAATCCGGCATAGTGTGACAGGCACTTTACACATTTTGTTCTCAAATATTTGAAATATTGATCAAACAAAAGTTAGGCTATCCACAAACATTATGTACACTGTATTCTCGTGGGCTAACGCCCATGTGTGGGTTACCGCCCACCCCCCCACTTGGTCAATATTTTGTAAACGCCCACCCCTTAAATGTCCATGTGTGGATAAATGGCCAAGCCCCACTTCAGTGATTTGCCAATTTAAACGCCAAGGGTGGTAACCCGCGAGAATACGGTATATATACATCTGACTTGAAGTAAAAACAAATTTGACCAAGGGCTTTCCTAACATCAGTTTTATTGCACAGTGCAAGTGGCTGGATACTGCACTGAGTATCCCCTGTAAGTATTTAAATACTATTCTGTATTGGATACCTGTTGGATCCTTTCCACATATGGCCACGTGACCCTTTGAGGTAGATGTACCCACTATGAACCTGTGTGAGGTTGACAATCCCAATTTGTATTGTGACTCTTCTTGATGTGATGTCACAGCCTGTTCTGACACATTCTAGTGCATTTTGTTTTGTGCATAACCATATAAGTATTAATAGAATGTCATTTACCGGGCCATTCACTTGTTCACAATTCTCAACTTCAAGGGTTAGCTTATTGAGCACACCTTTGTATATTAATTAGAAATTTGAATTTGACATAGGAATGGACAATATTAGCTTTTTTAGCACACTTTTGTATATTAATTAGAAATTTGAGTTTGAAATAGGAATGGACTATATTAGGTTTTTTAGCACACTTTTGTATATTAATTAGAAATTTGAGTTTGATATAGGAATAGATTATTTAGTTATTCTCCATGTATTTCTTAAAGGGTACATGACCAATTTCTCATGTCTCTCTCCCACCGTCTACACTGTAGTGCTAGGTTATTTCATTTGAGATATTTTAATTAATTTCACTTTTATTTATTATTTATATACTGATAGTTTACACATTGTATAAGAATTAGCCACAATTTCTCTCAATTTTCTGACCCTTCAAATTAATCAACAATGAAAACATACACTTCATGGAAGCGTTTAGTGCAGAATGACGTCACTGTTTCCACTTAGCGCTCTACTATTCATTCAGTAAAAAAAATGCCTTGGCACCAGAATGTAATGGATTAGTAGACAGGTTACTTTGTAAGCATTAAAACTAAATTGTTCACCAGTGTTTCAAACAAGTAATATTTGAACATTACAAAAAAAAGAGTAACATTTTGTAGTAATCAATCCAGGAATAAATTTAATGCAATTAAAACAGGAAATAATTCTCAAATTGAAAAAAATATACACAAGGAAGAAATTTTGGATTGATTAATGGCTGGAAATGCCTTATTAAATCTCTCCTCACCACCCCCATCCTAACAAAACCAAGAGAGAATAGATAATTTACACATGCCTGTTGACACGTCTATATCACACTGGCTTCTGGCGACTTGCCTATATTTCTTGAACTTTGGTGGCCATGGCCACCATGTATCGTTAGGACACTCTGAGACCCACACCTTCTTGCTCCTCCTCTGGGCCTTTTTTCCCCACTCTGTTTTTTATTTGTTAAGCCCCCTCTGAGGGCAAGTTGAAGGTCCCGGCAACTTGGGCAGTCGCCTAAGGTGCCACATGCTAGGGGCGCCAAATATAATTTAGCAAACTAAAACTAAAACAACAATTTATACTTGTAATGGCGCTAAAGTTCAGCTTGCCCGGGGTCCCAGCAACCCTAAGGCCGGTTATATTTCCACCCGTCCTTCCCTCCTCCAGTCGCTAATTGAGATGCTCATTGAACAGAGCTGGTTAGATGGGAAGCATGGCACAAATTGCATGAGTGAAATGTTGGTCTGGTCTGGTCTGGTCTGGTCTCGTCTCGTCTCGTCTCGTCTCGTCTGGTGCATGTGCCCTGCTGTCTTTGGAGGTTCAAATTCACGATATAACCCCCCCCCCCCCCTCCTAAAGCATGGCGACAGCGTCTAGTCCCCTCTATATAGCAGCCTGCCATTGCATGCGCGACGCAGCATTTCACTGACCTCTCCACACAAACCGGAAATGGAATGCCAGCGTCCCTGTTGGCAAAGCGGCGCACCGTCCTGTTTGAACTGTCACTTCTCTTTTTATTTAAGTGCAACCAGTGCCTTTGAAGCATGCGCTCTTAGATTGAATGACTCATGCATGGGATCTGATTCAACTTCCACTTCCACCCCTCCTCCCCCACTCCACACCTCGGCAGGAATCGTCCATCCCTACCCCACCCTCACGCACCAATTGGGTGATCTTTGTATGCATTTTGATTCCAAAGCTAAACGTCGCACTGGGATATATATTCATATATATGGCTGGCTGATTTGAATTGTTTGAAAGGCTTTTTTACATACTTATATAGTTAGTACCCACGCATTTCACCAGATGGCAGCACGATGTTGATTGCATCAGACTTTCCAATTATTTCTTTCCTTTTAATTGGTTTCCCTACATTTTTTTATTATTTGATTTTTGTGACGTATTCATTGTTCTAAAATCAACAGTGCGTCCACAAGTTACATTTGATATAAAAGTTGTGTTTTTGCTGCTAATATGAATTCCTATTTTGACAACTTTGTTGTTTTAGTTTTTTCCCATAGCCTTTTGAACAAAATGTCTTTTAATGGTAATTTCTTAAGGAAGCGCATTGTGTATTAGTTGATTTCAATTTTTTTTTGTGAATACTAAATTATGTCAGCTATTTTCTTTCACAACTCGTGTAAATTTGATGCCAGACGCTTTTTAAATTTTTTAATTTTAATTTTTTAATTTTTTTTTTACCATTTGGTTGTATTGAAAGGCATTGTAAATCCAATTTAAGCAGAGCCTACTCAGTAGGGAGCAGGATGCAAGTGGTGCCACCTGGTTGATTTTGATGGCACTAATAGTAGAAGGCCCCTGAGTTAATAGACTGCTCATTGAATGAACTGGGGCCGTTTTACCTACTTCCGCTCCATCACCCCCCCCCCCAAAAACCATTTAAAAAACCCAATAATTGAATTAATTGGGATAGCATACAACCATAAGTTTTTATTTGTAGTCAATTTAATTAATATAAATTGAAAACCAGTCACATTTGGACATTGTATGTGGCTCGTATAGATCAGAGATAATCTTTGTCTGGACTGGTAGCTCCCAATATGTGTCTGTATGCAATGGACTGGAAAATAGAGATGGTTAAAGATGCTAGTCTGTATCTCTTGGGGCGGGGGGGGGGGGGGTAAGGAAGTACTATTTTTAAGAGCACCTACGGTTGGGCTTATGGGGTTATTGAGGCTCTAAGATTAAGGAATCACTAAAGATTCTTGGGATTAAAAAAAAAAATCACCCTGAAATAAAACGGCCCTATAATAATGCAGCAGTGAATAATTCAGCGTAGCATAGTTCTAGATGCACACACGCAATGCTCGTGCAACTGATGCTATCTTATATTAGTCTCGTATTTAATGTAGGCTAATAAACTTATACATGTGACATGAATTGCGAAAATGAGTCTGAATCTATTCGAATTATCCACCTCAGTCATTATCATGAAATTAATTCAAACTGAAATAAAATTCGGATTAAAAAAAAACCCATCCTAAAGAACTATTCTTTGGATAATTATTATAAAGCCTTCATATAATAATTGACCGACCAGTGCAATCATTTAGCCTTCTCTACTGGATACTGTGCTAACTATGAGCCCCATTTTGCTATTCAATGTCACACTAATTATACAGGCTTTGTAACAGGCAGACTTCAGACAGAGGTGGTAACAGTTGATATAGTAGGTCAACTACCTTTTGACCTCACATTTCACCACAAAGATAATTCGCAGACATTAGATCGGTTCTTTACAAACCTATGTTCTCACAGACATTTGACTGCATTATTAATATAATAATAATAAAACAAAGTTTTTTCAGAATTGGCTAATTCTAGTAATTTATAATGCATGTTCTTCCTCCAGAAATTTGATTTTGTTTTTGGAACTGCATGCCACCAGCACTGAGAACAATGTACATAGATTGCAGAGTCCTCCCACTAGAAATGACTATTCAACCTTTGAATCAATCATCAGCGCATCTTAACCAATGAACATGGCTGCAAACATTCATGTATTTAACAAATCACAAAAGAAAAGAAGATAGAAACAAAAGAGAAGAACTAAATTTGTAAAAAGAAGAAGAAAAAAGAAACCCTCACTGGATATTTCCAGAAAGAACCTTTACTATAATTTATAATTCAATCAAGTCATCTGGAATGTAAACCTTAAAAAAGTTAACACTGTAGTCATAGTCATTGCAATTCGGCGAAATATGCAGGGTTATTTTCTCCTTGTTAATAAACTTATTTTATTTTGTTTTACTTTTTGTTTTTTAGTCGGGAGTATGATAGACCTGCAGATGCTGGTGCAACTACTGAGTCAGTATGTTACCCACCCGGACCCTGACCGACCCGATGACCTTGCCGTCATCTTTAAGCCCTTTGATAAGGAAGGTCACGGTGTCATGCCTGTACAGGTATTACTACTTTTGATTTAGACATTTTATTTTGAAGTCATTATAAAATTGCCTTCTTACTTGTACAAAATTAAATGATTTTAATTGTTTCTAATCTATTTTAAATTACAACTCTTTAGAATTATAATTATTTTAATTTAATTTTGGGTATTTACTTTAAAAAAGTTAAAAACTATAATACAATTACTTTAAGTAGCCCGGTAGTTAATAGAACTACATTAACAAAGCAAACTCTTTATAAGCCTCCCGTGTACAGTCAACCGTCATTAATCCAGACTACCTTGTAAATTTGTTTCCAGCAACCAATGTCAGATTAGCAACATTTTCGGATACAAATGTTTTATTTTAGCGGCATAAAAATAACAATGAAATCTGTTCTGTGGGTGTTTGCTCTGATAGTGACATTTCCCAGATTGGACCGGGTCAAACTAACGTGGCCTGATTGTATCTGTATTTGTCTGCTGTATACTTTGTTCATTTCCTTGAAGCTGAAGTAAGTGCATTAATACATTTTCAGGACTTCATTCATGTTATGACGAATGTTGGTGAGAAGATGACTGAGGAGGAGGTGATTGACCTCATTAAGAGAACTGGGTCAGGCGAGCAGGGCAGCCGTGTCAATTACGTCAGTAAGTAAAGGAGGAAAGTGACGTCATTCCAGCGTCTGTGCCTATTGTCGAATGGTCGCTTCTGTAGTGAATTGCACCAGGGCGGAGCGGGACGTAGCTCAGGCAGTAGAGTGTCCACTTGTGAAGGTGTGGGTCATCCTATCGATCCTGCTCAGTGGACACATTTGCAGTTGGGGCTATTTTCCATTCCAACCAGTGGTCCACAACTGGTTCCTCAAAGGATGTGGTATGTGCTGTCCTGTTTGTGGGAAAGTACATATATAAAAGACCCCTTGCTGCTTATTGGAAAGATCCTATGTGGCGGTAGCGGGTTTTCTCCAAAGAACTATGTCAGAATGACCATATGCTTGACGTCCAATAGCCGATGATAAAAATCAATGTGCTCTAGAAGTGTCTTTAAATAAAACAAACTTTCCTTTTTGAATTGCACCAGAGAAGGTGTATGTAGGACCAGACGTGATGGCCAGATGAGTTGAGCGTCCGTCTCCCATTTTGGTAGATTGTGTGATTCGAACCCTGGTCAAGTCAAACTAATGACTTAAAAATTGATACTTGTCAATTCCTAGTCAGGTGCTCGGCATTATTAGGATAGGGCAAGGACTGGTTGGCTCAGTGTCAGAATAATGTGACTGAGTGGGATATCAAGTTATGGTACTGGCAGCCTGCTCTCCCAGTGGGGCAGCACTATAAAGTCACCATGAGTGTGCACTGTCACAAGTCGGTACCCGTCTTGATATGACCTGAGATGTTGCCAGGATGTAAAACTCCAACAACCAACCAATGTTTATATACAGAAGTTCAACTCCCATCCCCAACCATGTAACAGTTGTGATTGTCACGCACCAAGCGGCGGTTGTTGAACAAGGAAGACACTTCACTCAGTGGTGGCTGTTGGGAAAACAACTGATCGGCACCAGGACATGAGAACAAAAAGCTGATGTAGACAACTATTTAAAATTGACCAACATATTTATTTAACAAGACCTTTGCGCTGTAACTGTTATTTTGTAACTGTAAATGTGACACTAGAAATGGTGGTACTGCAAATGTCCTAATGGTTGCATCTTTTTCTAGAGTAAGTTGGTGTGTATTATAAATAATTATTTTGTAGCTAAGTTTGATATAGGGTATACTGTTCTGGGTTAAAAGAACAATTCTCAAAGTTTTGGAGGTAATAGATAAACCCAGACTGACACAGAGAACATCTGGTCATATATATATTGTGACCCAACGTTTGTACTTGTTCAACAATGACCGCAAGAGGCGCCACCAAAGTCCATGTTACCTATTTACATGGGAGTTGACCACCTTATATATTCACTCACATATCAAGGTGATATAGACGTAGGCATGGGTAAGGTTAATTGCATGCTTAGATCAGGAAGCCTAGCTGGGACAAATGGTTAAGATGCTGTGCCTGAGTGGTATACATGTGGGTTCGAGTCCCGCTCTAGGCATGATTCTTCCTATTTGTTTGCGACATCTCCCATGACACTGGAGGGCCGTAGCTAGGTATTTTTGTTTGGGGCGAAAGATAAGTGCTTAAGGCGCGAGGCAAATGGGGGAGGGTATGAACCCCCCCCCCCCTCCCAGGAAATATTGAAATCTAGAGGCTCTGAAACTTTGACATGCACGCAAAAATATATTAACAGGTCTTCATATAGATAAATGATTCACCCCGTACCTGCAGTACACGGGTGAACGACAACGTAGCATAAATACGGTCGAAAATAGCTTTAGAATGGAACAGAAAGTAGAATGTCTGTCTCCAGTATCAAATGGGTACTTATATCGGCACAGAGTTGGTGAAATGGGAGAGAATGCAAAAAGACAAGATGGCGGCCATAGAATGCTGTCGATTTCACTTATAAATTCTATTAAACTAGATGTTTTATTATATTTTTCAACTCAAAGGTAGCGTGGAAATATTAAGACATATATAAAGAATAAATATTGCTCTTTAGATTGTGAATTTAGGCTCTCATTTCATTTCCCTGCTTTTTCGACAGCTTTTATATAGGGGTGGTATTCACCCGTGTACTGCGAGTACTGGGTGAATCCTTAATCTAGTCTTCATATTGATCAGCCTAATATATTTTTCTGAAAAAAAAGAGACAAAAACTGAAAACCATCGGATTGTGCAACTTTAAATTCATATGTATTGGATATTACACCCTTTCAACCAATCATTCACTTACTCATTCATTTAATAAGTTGAATATATTATTGAGCTGTAATATTGCCCATACCATATACCTTATCTCGAAGCGAGTATCGTATTGCGTTCTTTGACAAATATACAATGTATAAATGCTACTATCTTTTTCAATTTCTTTTTAGAACTACTACGAGAGATTGCCGGCTGATGCTGATTCTCCCAGGGAGCGATTTATGTATGCAATGTTATTATAAGAGTTAGCAATGGAAATCTTGTATAAACTATATTATTTATATCTGTTTCATAAGAAAAAATACGTCCATTTCATAAGAAGAAAGGACGTGTAAGGTATACAAATACACCAATGATAAATGTTTTCTATAACTTCTCAAAAGAATGATGTTGTTTCTTTCTTTCTTTCTTTCTTTCTTTCTTTCTTTCTTTCTTTCTTATTTTCTTTCTTTCCTTCTTTCTTTCTTTCTTTTTCTTTTTCTTTCCTTTTCTTTCTTTTTCTTTCCTTTTCTTTCTTTCTCTCTTTTTCTTTCTTTCATTTCTTTCTTCATTTCTTTCATTCATTTCTTTAGGCTATGCTTTTGGTATATATTATTTAATAAGAGGCTTGATGGAGGAGTAGTACCTACCTCTACATCATGAAATGAAATTACACAAATTGAGATGGCTATTGGTAAATTACACTCATGAGGTATTCTGGAATATCCAGTTCCTGTGGGTGTATTTGACATATATCATAATCATGTCCTTTTCCATCAAAATGTTTTCTGGGCGTTTCCCAAACAGACGAAACAATGCTAACTTCATTGTGTGATTCAACACAAAAATTAAACTGAATCTTTCCATGTTGCATCGCTTCCAAAATAAAGAAGTTTTCATTAATCTTTTTTTTAAATAGGGTGAAATGTTATTTTTTCATTTGAATATTTCATGATTATTTAATTTACTGAGCTTACATAATGAATTCCCGTTGAATTGAATTGAATCACCTCTTCATATAACAATGTTGTTTTAGTGCTCGATGATGTTTGGTCATATTTAATTTGATATACATTCTCATATAGGACTAGGAGGTGGATGCTATATTTAAATATGCTGAAGTAAGATAGCCAAAGCCTGTACGGTGATGCAATCGTTATGTAGTTATCCCTAGTATCTTTAAACAAATGGCTTGCATTCCATTTTGTGTTGTACCATGTTTACATAAAAGAGAACAGAATGTATATTTTCAATATGAAGTAATACCAGGTGGTTGGATATTTGTAGCCAAGGCGAATCTCAGATTAAATACTGTACACACATCCATTTCTTTCATGCCAAATAAATATTTGATACAAAAGACAAAAACGGAGGTAGTTGTACTTTAAAGGGGCAGCACCGTGCTATATGTATATCCCGATCATGTATATCCATGCCGTCCTGATATGACCTTAGATGTTGCTAGGACGTAAAACAACAAAGAAACAATGTATATCCATGACTGGATCATGTATATCATATAATTGATTATATATATATTATGTATCTTTATTTTAAATATCTATATCATGTATCTATATTTATTAAGGAGCGGGACTTACCTCACGCGGTAGCGGGTCCACCTGAGAAAGTATGGGTCATCCTATCGATCCTGCTCAGTGGACCCATATGCAGTTTGGGCTATTTTCCGTTCCAACCAGTGGTCCACAACTGGTTCATTAAAGGCTGTGGTATGTGCTGTCCTGTCTGGGAAAGTGCATATAAAAGACCCCTTGCTGCTTATCGGAAAGAGTAGCCTATGTGGAGGCAGCAGGTTTCCCCTAAAAGAAATGTCAGTCAGAATGACAATATGTTTGACGTCCAATAGCTGATCATAAAAATCAATGTGCTCCAGAGGTGTTGTTAAATGTAACAAACTGTTATATATATTATAGAGCTAATTATATATATAACATCAGATGGGGGTGGCCGAATATATCAAAGTGATGGCTGGCTTTCTGTGTGGGAGACCGTGGCTTCGAACCCCGACTGCATCAACCCAATGACTCAAAATTGATACTTATCCCGACCTAGCCTGGAGCTTGTCATTAATAGAATAGAGCGTGGACTGGTTTGCTTAGGATCATGTGACTGGGTGGGATACCTGGCCATGATTTCCATGACCTGGTCGGTCAATGGGACAGCACTATAAAGTCACCATGAGTGCGCACTGTCACAAATTAGAACCCATCCTAATATGACCTTGGATGTTGCTAGGACATAATATTCCAACAAACTATGGATACACACATATATATGGGCTATTCTCCAAAACTGGGCACCACATATTTGGTCTCCATGTTACGATGCTGATAAGTATGTCTTTGTTTTGTCAATAGCAAATCAAATAATTATTGCAGCCTCTGTCTATTAGGTATGTTAGCAGTTCTACATGTATTGAATTTATCCCACATAAGATATCAAAATTATGATTGTATGATTTTGCGCTAGAGTGAATATGTGGACATTTACACATTGACCCCATACATGTAGCCAAACTTTTTTTCAACTTATTTTTCAACTTTTGTCTTGTAAGTCATAACCTTGTCTGCTTAACAGTAATCAATAAAATCTTGTTTGACTATGTTTTATATGTTAAAATGAGGTTTTGGATGTGTCTTTGATTTTCATGTTACACGAGTGATATTAATGTATTGCTCAATTTGTATAAGATCTAATTCAAAAAGTGAAATTCATTCTTTTCAACTCTGACGTATCCACGACATGCAAACCTTCATAGGACATTGGACTAGGCTATTATTTGGAAGGATTTTTGCTATTATTTGGAAGGTTTTCACTTTTGGTTTCCATGTCACACTTTGGTGCGACCCTTTAGAAAAAGTGGCGAAAAGTTGGGAAAATGAGGTGAATAGCTAGATTCTTAATTTAAGAAGCAAAATGTATTCTTTAAATACGTTTTCATATTTACTCGCTACTTTTGAGTTGAAAAATATAAAACATGTAGTTTAATTAACTTTAAAAAGTGAAATCAACATTCTATTGTCGCCATCTTATCTTTTTGCGTTCTCTCCCATTTCACCAACTCTGTGCCGACTTTTTTTAGGTCGGACTCCTAATCTGAAGGTCAGTGGTTCGATTCCCTGTGCCCTCACCTCTGCCAATTTTGATTTCCACCGCTGTGTATAACTTACAGCGTCATCAAAGGCCAGTTGCTCTGATACCATGTCTGTGTGGTGTGGGAGGTTAAAAATCCCTTGGGTCGGTAAAGGTGTAGGCTCGGGCTTTCTATCAACAAACTGTCTAATGGTGAAAACAAGCCTATTCAGGCTTATCCATGGTAGGCAGTATAAATCTTCAAGAAAAAAACACAAAAAAACAACATGTGTAGCTATTTGATACTGGAACCAGCAATTCGACTTCCTGTTCCATACTCAAGCAATTCTCGCCTGGGTTTAGACTGCGTTGTCAACCACCCCTACTGCAAGTACGGGCCAAATCTTTTATCTACGGGTGGTTATGTATATCTCACCTTAGATAACGTGATGATAGATTAAAATCTTTATTACACAATTTACATAAATATTTACAAGATATGTAATTGCGGCTGCAAACAATCAGTCCAGTTTGAAGTGGCATACGGGAACTCTGAACGACATATTTATTTGGCTATTCGCCACATAGCCATTACGATGCAGTATTAGGCAACATGCAAATTATGGGTTTCAGTAAATAGTTGATATATTATTAGTTTATTTCATTAGTAGAAATCGTAATACAATGTATTCCTCGCGAGTGACATTGGCGCGTCCAGTAGGGACGGCAAGCGCCGGGGGCGGCGCCACCAGTCATTGAGGGGGGGGGGGTACAGGAGGCAGTAGGCTTACATAGAATCAGGATAACAATATATATAATCAAATATTTCCCTTCCGTGCAATTATACTCGCATAGTTCGTTATGCATCACACACACATATGCATATATATATATATATATATATATATATATATAACCAAATGAGTAGAGTGTCCGTCTCCTGTTTTGGGAGATCGGGAGATCCGAACACATGAGTTTGAGGGTTCGAAACCTGGTTGAGTCAAACCAATGACTTAAAAAGTGATACTTGTCACTTCCTTGCCTGGCACTCGACATTATTAGGATAGGGCAAGGACTGGTTGGTTCAGTGTCAGGATAATGTGACTGAGTGGGATATCAGGTCATGGAGCTGGCGACCTGGTTTCCAGGTGGGGCAGCACTATGAAGTCGTCATGAGTGCGCACTGTCACAAGTTGCTACCCGTCCTGATATGACCTTAGATGTTGCTAGGACGTAAACCAACAACAAACAAACATATATGTAATATATAATATATATATATTTGGAGAGAGTCTATACTCCGGCAGATCAACAACAGACCTACCATAGGCCTACATTATTAAAAAAGAACAATTCCTTGGCGAAATGGGCCGATTGAGTAGAGGTGGGAACAGACGCTGGAGACGACGGGGGGGGGGGGGGGGGGGGGGTTGATGCTGAATGCAGTAGACAACCGTGATCCACGTCGCTCCAACCCGGGGTGGCCGATATCACACAAAAAGAAATAATTACATATTAAGATTAGTATAGTTCTTATGCCATATGTATGGTCAATGATGATAACACACAGTATGCTCAATTTAATGTACATCACTCCGATTTTAGTTTGATAATATAAAAGTTGACCCGTGTATATATATTGAACGATAGCCTTACTAACACTGTAAATTACTTTGCTCGGTACCCTGAATCGCCGATTGACAATAGTGGTTAATACACTGTAGCCGATGCGGGATGATAAAAGTTACCTTGAGTACCATACCCTCATATCTTGTACTCTGATGAATCAGAGAAATACTGTTTACATATTAAAGATAGTTTTCTTCCATCTCCATAACCATGGGTGGTAGATAGCAACTTCCGTCAATTTATACTCGCATAATTATTATACGTCACATATGTATCTAGCTCATCAAGCAAGATACCATATATATACATATATATGGATATATATATACATATATAGGGATATATATATATATATATATATATATATATATATATAATGTGAAACATGTATGTAATAGAAGATATCCCTTCAGATAGCCTCTCATTTCCTCCCACTATTAATTAATTTCTTTTTCAATGGAGGCATTCTAAGGCACTGTACAATACAACCACATTATGACATATTTACAACCTGGTTAAGAATTTTAAAAGATACATGAATTTCATTAACCATAAACAGGTAAATCTAAAGAACAAATTAATTTTGTTCAGGGGATAATGCCATTCTTACCTTCTGGCGCGATGTATTTTGATGAATCTTTATTGTGTTTTTATACCCATGCACTACCCACCACCTTGGTTATCTCCATACACAATTAAATCTCATAGCATATCCATGTGCATATCATGTAATCTGTGGTTTATACTGATTTTATTTGTTAATTTGTTCAATTGTTTAGATATATTTGTTAACTAACTGTTGTCAGGTTGTGGAGATACATTTGAGTATACAGGTAGGAGATCACCCGCTAACTCTAATGCCCCGGTCACATACATGTTAGGGGACAGTTGAACGTAGGTGAACGTTTTTGGAGGCTAACGTGGATCAAACGTGGTGTAAGCACCTTAAACTACGTTGACATACGTAAGGTATGGCAGGTTTTAGTACAGATAAATATGTTACGGTACGGATAAATACATTGCGGTATGGATGCTGGTACATTCAACTACGTTAGCCTCCACTCTGTTCACCTATGTCCACTAACAGCTATGTGACCAGGGCTTCGTCCAAGTATGCTAGAGTACGCTAGAGCATGTTAGAGTATGCTAGAGTACATTAACATCATCGATGTCCAAAAATTTAATCAGACATCACGGCTCACCCACGTTATTACCAAGTTAACATCACGGACAAGTATGGATGCTGGTACATCCTGGGTTCGAATCATGGCCGAGTCAAACCAATGACTTAAAAATTGATTCTTGTCATTACCTAGTGTCAGTTAAAAAAAAAAAAAAAAAAATCAGGGGTGGGCGATTTATCAGGCACAGGCGGGGACGATCACCAATTAAAAGTAAAAAGTATTTGGCCTAATCAATAATGCTTCCATTGTAATTATTTGTCCCCCGTCTGCTCAATGCTTTGCGCATGCCTTACGGTAGTAAGCATGGTCCGTCTTCCTGTAGAGCGTCGCCTCTTTAACGTTAGGGTTGCAACCGACCGAAAAGTGCTGCAGCGATGGAAGCGTCTTGAACATGGCGCGGTAGAAGACCTTGTAAGCCTTCGGTTCGAACATGGCCAGCGTCGGTGCACACAGCAGGTTGAGCACCTTCAGCGACCTGTTCCTGGAGAGTCTCGCCCCAAGTGCCAACCCCACCTCGGCTGTAAGCTGGACACATGTCAACGATACAGTCTCCAGGTGGGACGTCACTTCAAACACAGCCAGAACTCCTTGGATGCCATCGGGGTTGACTCCGATGGCATTCCCAAGGAGGGAAAGCTCTGCGATTGGGACCTTGTCGAGGATGGTACCCAAATGGTGGAGAGAGTCATCGGTGATGTTGCAGGTGTTCAGCTTCAGAGTCCTGAGATTGGGCAAACACTGAATGGCAGCGGTGAATTTACTGAAGGGTTCTGGGGCGCCAATGTCACTGTATGATAGATCAAGGTGCCTCAATGAGGTTAGGTGGTTGAACAATGTCGCCATGTCCGCAACGTCATCACCGACTGTTCCAATATCACAGAGAATCAGGGTTTGCAGCTGTGGATTTGTTAGGAGAGTGTTCCTGAGTTTGCTTCTTAGTTCTCTACTCAGATAGTTGCTGATTATTTCGATATGTCGCAGCGTTGTTCTTTGCGTCAACTTGGCCAGCACTGCCTCTACGTTCGGCTCCGTGCTCAACCCACACTCCACCAGGACAAGCTCCACCAATGGGGAGCTCTCGATCAACTCGGGAAGGTTGTCAGGCACTTCCTGTTTCTGTCCCGTCAACATCTGCGTTGAACATTGCAACAAATGCAGGTTTGTGATTCTTCTTTGCGCTCGCAGCTTGCCTATTAACAACTCAAACTGATCAGGGGCAAAACAGAGATTCTGGAAATGGAGTTGGTTGAGGTTTGAACACTGCGGGATGCGCTCAAGAAGAGCTGCAGTGACACGAGCTGTCATGGTTTGGCTGTCTAGTGCCAAGCTTTTCAACGAGGGGCCCAAGTTGGAGAGTAATAAAACCAAGAGAAACTCCAATCCTTGAGCAATGCTCTCTGCACCCTTCAACCTGCCCAAGAAAGTGCCTTTCAGAACGAGCACCTCAAGCGACTCAGCAGACTCGAAGACGAGTCCGTTGATTGCTGGTCTAACTGGCTCTATCTCCGGGTGAGCACCCTGTGAAATGTAAACATACAAACGCTTAAGTTTCAAACCAGAGGCGAAGAACTTGCTGAGGTAGTCCATGAGTAAATTCAGGCTCATGACCTCAGCGATGACTAGCGACTGCAGGTTGCTACAACCACTCAGCGCATCCAAAAGCTTGTAGTCGAACATCCTGTACATCTCCAGGTCGAGCCCATTGATGGCCAAGTCTGGCTGGTGCTCTGGGATTCCTTCGCTGTGGGCCATGAGGAACCCTTGCAGGCAGTAGTGGCAGGCCATCACGTGGTACACAAACGTCGGTGGGACAATCTGTGCCCCGAGTACTGAAAAACCCTCGAAGAGCCCCGATTCGCCGAGACACTGCAAACCTAAGTGGTAGTTGTCATGGACACGGTCGGTCGAGTAGAAGCCAGTTGCCATGTCGACTGTTGCGCTTAGATCCTTACAGATAGCACTCTGGTAGTGCATCTCCAGGGCCTGGTCATCGCCTTGGAGGAGTCCGCTCAGGAAAATCCACACCATCCACCAGTGTCGCTCCTTCCTTCGCTTTTGCACAAACTGTATGCGCTTCTCCTTACAAATGGAGAGCAGGTAGTTGGCGGCAAGGAACTCTTGGATGGTCTTGTGTGTGAAGGTGAAGAGTAGGTTTGGGTGAAGGCGCGACGATGTCATCTCTCTGGTAAGAAATCCCAGCTTTCCCAACACCGATATGTCATCAAATGGAAAGTACTTCCTGAGGAGAGCCTGATTGAAGTGGACCTTACCTTGTTTGTGGCTTTCGAAGGCTAAGCGACAAAGGCATTCAAAGTAAGCATCACTTTCAGTTTTCGCAAGTTTTAATTTAACTTGTGCCTTTCGCAAAAGAAGACTCACAACCTCTTGGAAGAGTTCAGTCCTTGTTTCTGGAAGCCTTCCTTCATTGTCCTCAACCAGCATGCACAGAAACCACAGGTACAACGGGTTTCGAGACAAGTCCGATATGGTGTCGTTCTCAAGAAGATTTCGCTCAAGCATCCTGAACATCTTCATGTCAGCCTTCGTCTCATCAACATACTTCCGGATGAACTCCTTGCGCTTCTGAAGCGGGTAGCCGAGGATGACGTACATGGCATCGACGTGGTTGATGATGGAGTTGGCATATGTTGGCCTAGTTGTGATTATGAGCGAACACCTACTGTGGATCCTGCGTTCGATCAGCTTCTTGAGCTGCTCATTCCCTTGGCTGAGCTCGTCGTAAGCATCGATGATGAAGAGCACTTGCTCCTGCACATTCGGCTGCTCAAGTAGCATTGCCAGCAGCTCTTTCGACACCACAAAGTTCTCCGGCAGCAGATTCAAATAGATGCAGTCAATCAGTGACTCCTCCTCCAGGCATCGTGCCTCCATGAAGAAGACTAGTTTAAATCGGTGTATGCCAGCGACGCTGCTTCCGCTGCTGCTGCCCTTGGAGTGTTGAGCCGAAGGCAGTGGCTGATCCTGATGTGTAGACAGTGTGGCCCAGTCATAGGCTAGCTTGTGACACAGCGTCGTTTTCCCAATGCCTGGCTCGCCTTCAACTATGGTGTGGTGACATTCTGCAGAGCTCAGCAAGTCGTCCATGCCAACTCCATCCTCGTGGAGACCTCTGTATAATGGAATACCAGTTATAATTATAGCAGTGGTTTTATTTGTATAATGCCTTATATGCCCATAAGTAAGAGCACTGTGTTAATTTTTTTTTATTATATCATTTTATTATTATTATTTATAATTATTTATTATCATTATTGATTATTGTTGATTATGATCTATTATTAATTATTATTATTGATTATAATTATTTCTAATTATTTCTAATTATTTCTAATTATTTATTATTATTTATTATTTATTATTATCAACAGAAACAGTAATTGACTTGACTTGATGAACAAATGAGTTTAGCGCCCGCTTCCCCTTGGGGAGGTCATGGAATTCTCATTGAGTTAAAACCATTAGGTTGATCGGTATAATCTCTATTATTTTAGGTATAATCTACATTATTTTAAATGGCTTACTTTGGAGATATTTGAAGTGGAAACATGCCAAATTAAATTTGGCAAGCATGCCAAAACTCTGACACCATATATTCTTCAGCAGAAACAAGTTCAATTAAATTGACTTAGCCCTTCTATTCATCAACAAATCCTTATTAACTGCCCACAAATCTAAGTTGGTTATGTAGAATTAAACCTACCTGGGTGCTTTGGTTTAGAAAATGTGATGCTTTTATCGGACTATGCAACTTTAAACAAGAAAATTGAAATTTAAAGAATAGATACACTTGCCACAAATGTTGAAGGGAAAATTATTCTTGCATACCTAACAAGTTCTGACAGTGACTTCGAGCCCCAGTGCGGCTGTGCAATGTTCACTGTGCACAGGGAAGTGAACACATGACTCATTGGAACGCGGAACGCCTGGTTCCACGGCACGGGCGCCAGGTACGCCATCTGGTGGATGTAAATGTGACGTAACTCAGCCTCCGTCACGTCAAGGGCGTCTCCCTCTGAAACACACAGGGAACCTGGTTAGGTAGGCACACACAGATAGGTGGCACAATTAGATGGGCACGCAAAGATAGGTGTCACAATTAGATGGGCATACAAAGATAGGTGTCACAATTAGATGGGCATACAAAGATAGGTGGCACAATTATATGGGCACACAAAGATAGGTGTCACAATTATATGGGCATACAAAGATAGGTGTCACAATTACATGGGCACACAAAGATAGGTAGTACAATTAGATGGGCACACAATGATGGGTAGCCTAATCAGGTGGGAACACAAAGATAGGCAACACAATCAGATGGGCACATAAGATAGTTAGCCCAATTAGGTGGGCACTCAAAGATAGGTAGCACAATCAAAAGGACACGCAAAGGTAGCTGGTACAATTAGATTTGCACGCAAAGATAGGTAGCCCAATCGGATGGACACATAAAGATAGGTAGAACAATTAGATGGGAACACAGAGATAGGTAACACAATTAGATGGGGACACAAATATAGGCAGCCCAATTAGATGGGCACACAATGATGGGTAGCTCAATCAGATGAGCACTCATCGATACGTAGCTCATGGCGACTTTATAGTGCTACCCTACTGGGAGACCCGACTACTGGCATCATGATCCGGTATCCCACTCAGTGACATTGGTCATATTGTTCGGCAATATGGGTAATTTGTGCGGAAGTGTTGAGTGAGAGGGTCTTGGGATTCAAACTCTTGACCTCATGACCCGATTACTTATGAACTTTGACCTCATTATGCAATGAATACATTACAGACAAACTCTCCCCAACCTCATTGACTCCCCGATTGACACTCCTATCATGATGACCTACTTCCATTATACCAACTTGACCTGATGTACTGATTGACCTAATTTCATATTGACTACATTTGACCTTGACATCACTATCTTGACCTATTTCTCCTCATATGAATTGACCTTGATGTGAACACTGACCCATTCGATATTCATTACTTTCAACTGGCCTAACTACTAATTGACCTATTCTACTGTTGATGATTTGATGCCAATTTATTATGTTAATAAATTACCAACTATAGTTGCTTGTTGTGTCGTCAAATTATCCTGATGCTGAGCTAATCCAATCCTTGCCCTATCATAGTAATACCGAGCGGTGGATCAGGTTGTAACAAGTATCAATTTTGAAAGTCTTTGGTTTGACTCGGCTGGGATTCGAACTCCCAATATTCCACACGAAAAGTCTAAGCTCTGCTGATTCGACAACCGCGTCTGGTTAGGAATACTAGGGAGTGGGATGTAGCTGCTTATCGGAAAGAGTAGCTAGCCTATCTGGTGGCTGCAGGTTTCCTTCAAAGAAATATGTCAGAATGACCATATGTTTGGCATCCAATATCCGATGATATGACAAAGCAATGTGCTCTACAAGCCTCCTTAAATATAAACAAGCTTTACTCTTTTTCTTGGTTAGGAATAATAGGATGGTGAGATGCTGTGAACAAAATTCAGTTCAGCAGGGAACTATTCTGAGTTAAAAACTGATGCTAAAAATGAACACATTCAGAAAAATAAGGACCTATGTAAGTGAGAATACTGCACTGCAGCTGTACAAGTCAACCATATTACCAATTATAGACTACAATGATATCATCTATGGATTACTAACGAAGCAGCAAGAGACCAAATTACAAAGAAGCAAAACAGAGCCCGTAGAACAGTATTCCAAGGCAAGATACTAAGTGTGCTTGAAATGCATAGCAGAGCAGGGCTGGACACTCTGGATGTACGTAGGAACCTACACCTAATGGCATTGATGTATAAACGTGCAAGTGATGACAAATACATAGATCGCACAACCAGGGTAACGAGAAGGGGGACATCGACTCTGCTCTGGGTGCCCAACCCTAATACAAATAAGTTAAACAGAGCTCTGATTTACAAAGGAAGTGTCATTTGGAATGAACTCCCAACCAAAACCAGAGAAGCGGGTTCGATCCTTGCCTTTAAAAATGCATACAGAGCTCACCTGGTTATTCAGGCCCAAAACCTGGCACTGCAAATATATAATACAACCTGCTGAATGACCCATTGACTTCGCCCTCTCTTGTGCCTGCTCTCTACCTGCATGTCCCCCCCTGCCCATGGACCCCTTCCCCCCCGCCCCCCATCCACATTTGACAAACAACTATTACAACTCAATGACTTGAGACCCACTACCACTACTCGAGACCCATTACCACCACTGAATAACTACATCTTCAACCAGCAATGCATACAATATAGACCACTATACATACCCAACATTGCACGATTAAAAGACTAACCGTTATTAAAACCAAATCTAACTGATATACAAACATAGCATATGATTTAACCACTAGTGTACATTACTGCACACTCTATCTTGATGCATATACCTTGCACTATGTTGAATACCTATGTTGTACACTATGGAGCATAGGCTGCTTCCCCACTTTCTTTTTATGTGCAGAATGGGTTGTGCTGCACACAATGCAACACATTCCACTTCCACTATGTACAGGTCAAATGCGATCACTCCAACGGCTGGAAGACCAGTACCCCGCGTTGACAAAATATGTATTCAGATGAATAAAATATTTACCAAAACCCCCCCCCCCCCACCCACAAATTGTGGGATTCTTTGACATGCCTCTAAAATGTTGTTTATTATAGGGGAGCACTAAAAAAAACGAGTCGATCTAAAATATGTTATATACACAGCGAGCTTGGTTCCGTTAGTAAAACTGTGCAGTGAATTGTTACACAAGGCGGGTCAACTGGGAATACTCTTACACAACATACTGAACCTTCCAATGTGACCCTCCTACTAACAGTTCACTAATACTTTCGGCAAAGTGTTACATCAAAGTCAAATTCTCCTACGATTATAAACTGGACCCGTTAGCTGAATCAATAGAGCGATGGCTTCCCGTGCGGAAGGTCAGATGCTCGAATCCTGACCGAGTCAAATGTATAGCTTAAATTAGCATTGTCCGATGGTTTTGAGTTTCCATCATTTTCTGAGATAAATGTATTAGGTTGATCTTTAAGATATACTTTACTTTATTTTGAAGACACTTTTATTTTAAATAGCTAACTTTTGAAATATTTGAAATGTAAATATATCAAATAAATTTTGGCATGAACGCCAAATCATGCCATCATAGGTTTCTGCAGTAAATGTTCGATTACATTGGCTCTGTATTCCATTTTATGTTGTGGAAAATGTTTGATAAGTACACCAATATCCAAGTTAGATATGTAGAATCAAATCTAGATAATTGTTTTGGTTTTGAAAATGTGATGTTTTCATCGGACTATGCAGCTTTAACAAAATCGTTGCTTGTCACTACCGAGCCTGGCACTCAGCATTAACAAGATACGGCAACAACTGGCTAGCTCAGTATCAGAATAATGTGACTGAGTGGGATATTGGGTCATGGTGCTGGCAGCCTGGTCTCTCAGTTGGACTGCACTATAAAATTACCATGAGTGTGCACTGTCACAAGTCGGTAACCATCCTGATACGAGCTTAGATGTTGCTAGGATATAAAACTCCAACAAACAAACCTGCGATTGTGCATGTTGCGGCGGCAACATGGGTAATTTGGGACGCGGGACCGAAAGCCCTTCAGCCTTAAACTCTATGGACAACCGTGGCGCCACCTATACCCAACGAGACTCACTATCGAACCGATGCGCTACCTGGCGGATCCTTCACAAACTCGCCAGCGGAGGAGCCCGAGCAGCTCACACCGACCAGTGCGCCCGAACCTGCCACGTGGCCACTGAAGCTTTGCTGTCTTTTCTAGCCGTCCCACCCACCCATCTGGCACGCAAGGCTGAGCGCACGTGGGACAAAAACTAACTATACCGAACTTTAACTACTCGAAACCCAAGAATTCCAACATAAGAAAAAAGATCAATAAACTACCACTTTATACCACTTTCGTGTCCTGTGTCTGAATTATTAAATTCAGCATTATTTAGAATGATATGCTGTGCGTGTAAGAAACATTGAAGATTTCCATACAAATATTGCTTATCTAGGCACAATTATATAAAAATATATTTGCTAGTCAGCACTTTTCGCTGGGCATTAAGCGATAGTAGATCACGTTATGGGACATTGAATGTACCAATGAATCATGGTGATTGCCAGCTCTGTATACAGTAAATCTCTAAATCGACGGACCATGGGACTGACTTTAAATGGTCCATTTAGGCAGGTGGTCGGTTTCTGGAGTTTAAAAAAATCGTTACAATGGTATCGTATGGGCGATCGTTTGGGACCCAAGTAAAGAGATCAATATAAGGGAGTGGTCGATCTGTGGAGGTGATCAATTAGGGAGGTTTTATTGTATATGCTCTGGTTTTCAATTAGTTCTGACCTTATGAACTGCCCACAAGAAGCACACCACTATATACACACATATAGATAATATATTTATCGGGTGGTCTCAATATTCAGCTATTTTTCTTTTCTTTCTTGAAGATTTATACTGCCTATCATGGATAAGTCTGAATAGACTTGTTTTCACCATTAGACAGTTTGTCGATAGAAAGCCCGAGCCTACACTTTCACCAACCCAAGGGTTTGTTAACCTCCCACACCACATAGACATGGTATGAGAGCAACTGGCCTTTGATGACGCTGTAAGTTATACATAGCGGTGGAAATCCAAATTGGCAGAGGTGGGGGCACAGGGAATGGAACCACTGACCTTCAGATTAGGTTTTGATTGATTGATTGGTGGTTGCTTTACGCCGTGTCGGCAGCATAGGCCATATTAATGGCAAGAAATGTTTGTTTTTTGTTCAGATTAGGAGTCCGACCTAGAAAAAAGTCAGACACTCTAACCACTCCGCCACAGGGAACACTATACCACTCTGTTGAGCAATGAGAAATTGTTGTTGCTTAGTATTCTGCTTGTATGTGCTGTCCTGTCCTGTCTGTGGGAAAGTACATATAAAAGACCCCTTGCTGATTATCGGACAGAGTAGCCTATGTGGCGGCAGCAGGTTGCTTCCCAAGAAGTATGTCAGAATGAGCATATGTTTGACATCCAATATCCGATGATACAATAATAAAATCTCTGTGCTCTAGAAGTGTCGTTTAATAAAACAAGCTTGAATTTACTTAAAGCGCCTGTCACACCTTACCGGACTGAGTACCGGACACCACCGGACAAAGAATTGTCTAGTCCGGTGCTCTCCGGTAGACAAAATGTATCAAAATGTATCGAAATGGAGCGTAATTGGGTCAATTGCCGCCAGATAACCGGACAAGTACCATACATGTACCGTACATGTACTGGACGAGAACTGGACGAGAACCAGACATGTAATGACCAGACAAAACGGACAAACCGGACACCAACGGATGGGTACCGGACATGTATGGATGGGTACCGGACATGTACCAGACAAACCGGACACCAACCGGACACGTCAGTCCGGCGCTGTCCGGTAGAAGTTTTGTGCATGTTCAAAACTTGTACCGGACACCGCCGGACACCACCGGACACCGCCGGATGGGTACCGGACATGTACTGGACATCGCCGTACAGTACCGGACAGTGTCCGGTTCTCGTCCGGTTCCCCAGTCCAGTAAGGTGTGACTGGGCCTTTAGTTTGCTGCTTAGTTAGGGAATCACAATGCTCTCTTCCATCGCCAGAAGCTAGGTACAACAATATATACAGTATAACCCCGTTAAACCAAACTTGAAGGGACCCTAGAAATTTGTTTGGATTAACCGATCATTGGCTTAACCGAGCTTTGGCTTCGACTTTGACTTGTTTAAATATTTTTTTTATGTATATACAGTATAACCCCGTTAAACCAAGCTCGGTTAAACCAAACGATCGCTTAATCCAAACTTTTGTTGGCGGCCCGGCAAAATACTACCATTTATCTTATAAAAAATTCTCAGATGACCTTATAACCACATGAAAGTTTGGTTTAACTCTACCGGAAGTGGCCAGGGGCCCGACAATTTTGTTTGGATTAACCGATAATTTGGATTAACCAACTTTCGTTTAACCAACTTTTTTATATGATAAATGGTAGTATTTTGCCGGGCTGCCGAAACAAGTTTGGATTAACCAATCGTTTGGCTTAACCACGTTTGGTTTAACGGGGTTGTACTGTATTTAGCACCATGGTTCATTGGCAAAATGCCAATGTCCTGTAACGTGATCTACTACAACATAATGCTCAGCGGGAAGCATCCCACGGCAACATAGTTTGGGGGGCGGGGGATTGGTGGGGTGGCAGGGGGGGGGGGAGCTGACCTGCCACGCAGGAGACATTGGGGCCGTATGCAGGTGTCGGTGTTACGGCTCCAAAACGCGTTTAGCGCAGGATTTCCCGGTTAGCGGCGGGATTTCCAGTTTAGCAAGCAAAATTCCGTATGCAGGAAGCGGTGTTACGCTAACACCGCGTGTTTACCCTAAACCCGTTTCATAGCAGGTTTACGGTCGGTGTTAGCGTACGGTCCTACCCAAATCTATTCAATGCTGTCATATTTAACAGAATTACATACGCAATAAGTGAAATATGATTAAATTAACCCTAAATTCAAAGCAATATTAACGCTGCCGCCGTAATGGCGGCGATATTAATACCTATATTTTCGAATCGACGGACGTAAAGTAAACAAATCGCCGCCGTCGCGACCGCCGCGTCGACGTCGACATCCATACTGGCCGACGTCTACGCATTGGCGGCAATGTATTAGCGATTTGTTTAGTTTACGCTCGTCGATTCGAAAATATAACCGTTAATATCGCCGCCGTTACGGCCGCAGCGTTAATATTGCTTCGAATTTACGGTTAATTTCATCAAATTTCACTTATTGCGTATCTAATTCTGTTAAATATGATAGCATTTAATATATTTAAGCCTAATATATGGGTAGAGACCCAGAGGGAATTCCCAAATCTATAAATAATTTCACGTTTAGCTAACACTGGCCGTTTAGGCGCTCCTGCATACCACTTGACATATTTCGCCCGGTCGGTGTTAGCTATACGCGTTTAGCGGCTAACCTAAAACTCGCGTAACACCGTTTCCTGCATACGGGCCACTGCTTCCACGAGGAGCATGCGCACAAGGCGCTAAGTGAAATGGAAGAATACAAGTTGGTTGGTTGGTTGTTAGGGTTTTACGTCCTGGAGCGCACTCATGATGACTTAATAGTGCTGCCCCACTGGGAAATCAGGCCACTGGCACCATGCCCCGATATCCCACTCAGCCACATTATCCTCAGACTGAGTTAACCAGTCCTTGCCCTATCCTATTACAACCGAGCGCCAGGCTAGGAAGCGACAAGTATCAATTTGATAAGTCATTGGTTTGATTCGACCGGGAACCAAACTCCCGATCTGCCGCGCGCGAGGCCCGCGCTCTACCGATTCGGACACCACGCACAAGTAGATGCATTAAATCTATATTACCGTAATGGATGCTAATTTGTATATCGCACATATATATCATGTTTTGAAAGTGAGATGATGGTACTGGTAGGGTTGGGGCATCCGGGAACCAACACAGTGGAAGACTCCATTCCCAGATGGGGGTGGTGGGTGGCCACTTAGACACACCTCAGTGGGCTGTGATGGATACATATTTAAAGGATATATTCAGCATATTAGATTGCAAAGCCATGGGGCTATATCATAACCCAGTCTTTCACCAGTTTTTCCAATGCATTGCTTAGCAGCTCTGACACAGAAAGCCTGATGGAGACTAGGCACAATGTGAAAGGGACAAAAGAAGCTTGGTCTGGGGACGTGAATTAAATTTCAAAATGCAATTTCAGTTTTTCAAATTTAATTCGAAAAGTGTATATATGTAGTTTGTTGGTTGTTGGAGTTTTACGTCCTGGCAACATGTAAGGTCATATCAGAACAGGAGTATAAATGCACGTGTAGTAGATCAATAGACTGGTTCTAGCATAAATAAAAGATTCACCCGGTACTTGTAGTACACGGGTGAATGACAACGTAGTCTAAATACGGGCGAAAATAGTTTTAGTATGGAACAAGAAGTAGAATGCCTGGCACCAGTGTCAAATGGTTACTTATATTAGCACAGAGTTGGTGAAATGGGAGAGAATGCAAAAAAGACAAGATGGCGAGGTTGGTCGCTATAACCCAGCATCAATGGAGGGCTAGGGGGCCATATGCCTGGATTAATGCTGATATTTCTCTGATGCCCTACCCTACTCACACTTCTATTTCTTTGCCGCTCCCCATAACCATTGCGGATTGCATCATGGGAGCCTAAATATGACAATGGTTAGGTTGATCTCACCGGACTGGCAGAAATGGGGGATCGAGACCCGCTCTATGTGCAATGTTCCAGTTTGTTGCTACGCCTCTCATGGAACTATAATTTCCCTGTCTACCTTCTTAAGGCGCTACTTCCCAGGCTTGCTACTTTACCCGAAATGAAACTACGCCAATTGAAACTAATTATGTTGGTCTAAAAGCTGACACAATTATGTCAAATTGGTGCAATCATCTTCAGACAGATGGCGCTAGTGGACGTTTTTTCCCCCAATTATTTTTGTGGGTAAATATTTATTCGTCTGAATACATATTTTGTCATCGCTGAGGGACTGGTATTCCAGCCGTTGGAGCGATCAAATTTGGTTTGTACATGGTGATGGGGAAGTGGAATGTGCTGCAATATGTGCAGCACACCCCATTCTGAACATTGAAAGTGTACAACATAGGTACTCAAAATAGTGCAAGGTATTTGCATCAAGACACGGTGTGCAGTAAAGTACACTAGTGGTTATATCATATGCGGTGGTAATCAAACTGTTTAAAAGACATGCGCATACTTCTACTGCTGACCAGTTCTGTGTCACCTCTCAGCAGCAAATACAGAACAGTACAATTCAACAAGCGCTGAGACCATCCCAATATGGCGCTTTAATGTCTGAAATGCGCATACATAGTCGCGAATAATTGATGACTTTTTAGTAGGATGTTCCCCTACCAGTACCATGAGGTAATCTTACTAGTAGTTTAATAATAATCCAAACATTCAACAAAATGACGATGACAAAAAAAAAGTAGCCAAGTGACAAAGCAATAAATGTATGACGACACTACAGTAATATCAGCCATATTTATATAACTGTTGCTTATTCAGTTCGGATTCACTTATGGATGGTTGGTTATTGGAGTTTTACACCCTGACAACATCTAAGGTCATAGCAGGATGGATACCGACTTTTGACAGTGTGCACTTTATGGAGACTTTATAGTGCCACCCCACTGGGAAATCAGTCTGCCAGCACCATGACCCAATATCCCACTCAGCCACATTATCCTCACACTGCGCTAAGCAGTCCTTGCCCTATCCTATTAATGCCGAGCGACAGGCTAGGAAGTGCCAAGTATCAATTTTAAAGTCATCGGTTTGACTGGACTGGGAACCGAACTCCCGACCTTCTGGATCCGAGGCCCGCGCTCTACCGATTCGTCTACCACACCCGGTTTTATGGATGACGGTTTCTTGGTTATTTCATATTTGTGACGGTGATGACCCCTTCGATGCCATGAGTGTATCTGACCAAGGGGTGGCGATAAAGCATTAGGGGCCTGCCTCGGCTTGTTGGGATAAGTTAAAGCTGCATAGTCCGATGAAATAATCAAATTTTCAAAACCAAACCAATTATCTAGATTTGATTTTAAATATCTAACTTAGATACTGATGCACTTATTAAGCATTTGTTTCTTCGCAGAAGGCAATACTGAGTCAATTTAACATAACCTGTTACTGCAGAAGTCTATGGTGTCGGAGTTTTGGCAAGCTTGCCAAAACTAATTTTCCATGTTTGCACTCAAAATATCTCAAAAGTTTACCACTTAAAATAAAAGTAACTTTGAACTAATGTAAAGTAGATACTAGTGATTGATCTAATATATTTATCTCAGAAAAAGTACAGAAATTCTACACCATCGACTATGCGCATTTTATTTACTGACGTAGTAAATGGTGAAAGGCCAAGGAAATATGATGTACTGGGAAGCTGATGGAACTAGCGGCATGTTGCACTGAATGCATACTGCAGAGGTAAAGGTGCATAGTCTGATGGTGTTCAGTTTCTGTCATTTTCTGAGATAGATATATACCTGTCTATGTGGCTCCTTGCCTGAGAGGTCAGTGCAGACTACTATGCTTGTCCCCCTGGAGTTGTAAGTTTGTTAAATAATCATTTAATGCTTACAAGTACATTCATGCATGCAATGCGCTTACGTATACATACACAGGGTACATTGAACAACCATACAATACATAGCTTGTACAGAATCTTGGTCGTGGGAACCAGTGTCATGGGGATGATGAAAGTGGGAAATATTGTGCCTAGAGCAGGTGTTGAACCTACATCTCTTGCATTCCGGGGTTAGTGTTACAAGGAGAGCCCACTGCATGGTCATTATTACCCGAAATATACACTGGTAGGCTTACTTAAATGTACAATGCAGGATTATTCTCACCCTGAATGTATACTATGGGGTCATTATTACCTTGAATGTAAGTACATTGAAGGGGCATTCTACACTACAGTGTTATTGATACCCTAAACCCACACAGAGTGTCATTATTACCCTGGATGTACATCTAGGGTTATTGTGACATATAATGGTCATGTAGGGTTGTTAACCTCAATGTACACTACAGGGTTATTGATACCCTGAACTCACACAGTAGTGTCATTATTACCCTGAATGTACACTACAGGGTTATTGATACCCCAAACCCACACAGTAGTGTCATTATTACCCTGAATGTACACTACAGGGTTATTGATACCCTGAACTCACACAGTAGTGTCATTATTACCCTGATGTGGGTTTGTTGTGTTTTTTGTGTACTACAGGGTTATTGATACCCTGAGTGTTTTTTTGAATGTACACTACAGGGTTATTGATACCCTGACCCACACAGTAGTGTCATTATTACCCTGAATGTACACTACAGGGTTATTGATACCCTGACCCACACAGTAGTGTCATTATTGCCTTGAATGTACACTACAGGGTTATTGATACCCCAAACCCACACAGTAGTGTCATTATTACCCTGAATGTACACTACAGGGTTATTGATACCCCAAACCCACACAATAGTGGCATTATTACCCTGAATGTACACTACAGGGTTATTGATACCCCAAACCCACACAGTAGTGTCATTATTACCCTGAATGTACACTACAGGGTTATTGATACCCCAAACCCACACAGTAGTGTCATTATTACCCTGAATGTACACTACAGGGTTATTGATACCCCAAACCCACACAGTAGTGTCATTATTACCCTGAATGTACACTACAGGGTTATTGATACCCCAAACCCACACAGTAGTGTCATTATTACCCTGAATGTACACTACAGGGTTATTGATACCCCAAACCCACACAGTAGTGTCATTATTACCCTGAATGTACACTACAGGGTTATTGATACCCCAAACCCACACAGTAGTGTCATTATTACCCTGAATGTACACTACAGGGTTATTGATACCCTGAACCCACACAGTAGTGTCATTATTACCCTGAATGTACACTACAGGGTTATTGATACCCCAAACCCACACAGTAGTGTCATTATTACCCTGAATGTACACTACAGGGTTATTGATACCCTGACCCACACAGTAGTGTCATTATTACCCTGAATGTACACTACAGGGTTATTGATACCCTGAACCCACACAGTAGTGTCATTATTACCCTGAATGTACACTACAGGGTTATTGATACCCCAAACCCACACAGTAGTGTCATTATTACCCTGAATGTACACTACAGGGTTATTGATACCCCAAACCCACACAGTAGTGTCATTATTACCCTGAATGTACACTACAGGGTTATTGATACCCCAAACCCACACAGTAGTGTCATTATTACCCTGAATGTACACTACAGGGTTATTGATACCCCAAACCCACACAGTAGTGTCATTATTACCCTGAATGTACACTACAGGGTTATTGATACCCCAAACCCACACAGTAGTGTCATTATTACCCTGAATGTACACTACAGGGTTATTGATACCCCAAACCCACACAGTAGTGTCATTATTACCATGAATGTACACTACATGGTTATTGATACCCCAAACCCACACATGTAGTCATTATTACCCTGAATTGTTTTTGTAGGGTAATTGATACCCCAAACCCACACAGTTGTGTCATTATTACCCTGAATGTACACTACAGGGTTATTGATACCCCAAACCCACACAGTAGTGGTCATTATTACCCTGAATGTACACTACAGGGTTATTGATACCCCAAACCCACACAGTAGTGTCATTATTACCCTGAATGTACACTACAGGGTTATTGATACCCCAAACCAACACAGTAGTGTCATTATTACCCTGAATGTACACTACAGGGTTATTGATACCCCAAACCCACACAGTAGTGTCATTATTACCATGAATGTACACTACAGGGTTATTGATACCCCAAACCCACACAGTAGTGTCATTATTACCCTGAATGTACACTACAGGGTTATTGATACCCCAAACCCACACAATAGTGTCATTATTACCTTGAATGTACACTACAGGGTTATTGATACCCCAAACCCACACAGTAGTGTCATTATTACCCTGAATGTACACTACAGGGTTATTGATACCCCAAACCCACACAATAGTGTCATTATTACCATGAATGTACACTACAGGGTTATTGATACCCCAAACCCACACAGTAGTGTCATTATTACCCTGAATGTTCACTACAGGGTTATTGATACCCCAAACCCACACAGTAGTGTCATTATTACCCTGAATGTACACTACAGGGTTATTGATACCCACCCACACAGTAGTGTCATTATTACCCTGAATGTACACTACAGGGTTATTGATACCCCAAACCCACACAGTAGTGTCATTATTACCCTGAATGTACACTACAGGGTTATTGATACCCCAAACCCACACAGTAGTGTCATTATTACCCTGAATGTACACTACAGGGTTATTGATACCCCAAACCCACACAGTAGTGTCATTATTACCCTGAATGTACACTACAGGGTTATTGATACCCCAAACCCACACAATAGTGTCATTATTACCTTGAATGTACACTACAGGGTTATTGATACCCCAAACCCACACAATAGTGTCATTATTACCATGAATGTACACTACAGGGTTATTGATACCCCAAACCCACACAATAGTGTCATTATTACCTTGAATGTACACTACAGGGTTATTGATACCCCAAACCCACACAGTAGTGTCATTATTACCCTGAATGTACACTACAGGGTTATTGATACTCCAAACCCACACAGTAGTGGCATTATTACCCTGAATGTACACTACAGGGTTATTGATACCCCAAACGCACACAATAGTGTCATTATTGCCTTGAAAGTACACTACAGGGTTATTGATACCCCAAACCCACACAATAGTGTCATTATTACCATGAATGTACACTACAGGGTTATTGATACCCCAAACCCACACAATAGTGTCATTATTACCTGAATGTCACTACAGGTATTGATACCCCAAACCCACACATAGTGTTATTACCTGATGTCACTACAGGGTTATTGATACCCCAAACCCACACAATAGTGTCATTATTACCTTGAATGTACACTACAGGGTTATTGATACCCCAAACCCACACAATAGTGTCATTATTACCATGAATGTACACTACAGGGTTATTGATACCCCAAACCCACACAGTAGTGTCATTATTACCATGAATGTACACTACAGGGTTATTGATACCCCAAACCCACACAATAGTGTCATTATTGCCTTGAATGTACACTATAGCGTTATTGATACCCCAAACCCACACAGTAGTGTCATTATTGCCCTGAATGTACACTACATGGTTATTGATACCCTGAATCCAAACAGTACGGTCATTATTGCCCTGAATGTACATGTAGCAGTATTGTGACATAACATGTACATGTAGGGTTGTTAGCCTGAATGTACACTACAGGGATATTAATACCCTAAACTCACACATCATCATCATCATGCTGTTGGTCGTGATGCGACAAAGACTGCTTTCATTACTTGACTGCCGCTCTCCATTTAGCTCTCTGCTGTGAGAGTGGCATCCATGAGTCGGTCTTAATGTCTCTCAGTATCAGGTTTCTCTTGATGGTATCCTTGAACTGGAGACGAGGGCGGCCTCTCTTCCTGTAACCAGAAGACAGTTGAGAATAGAGGATCTGCTTTGGTAGCCTGTCTGGTGACATCCTCATGAGGTGTCCAGTCCACTGGAGATTCTTTTTGATCAGAAGATCTTCCATAGAGGGCAGCCCCGTCTGTTTGAGTATTTCCTTATTTGTCACTTTGACATTTCATGAAAGCTGCATGCAAAAGTGTTGAAGTGCTGCTGGCTTTTGCAAGTGACCAGCAACACTCTCTTGGGGAGCAAATAGAGGTTTCACACCGGCAAGAACATGTCAAGACAGGCGCAAAACTATTTGCAGTGGCTGGTCGGGAGATGTTGGGAGTTCCATACATCAACCGCCCTTAATGCTGCCACAGTGACATGATTTTCTGTTTAGGGTTTGCTCCCTTAGCCTTCGGTTCTGTCAAGAACCTGTACCACAAAGCAGTGGTTTACAACTCTGCAGAGCAGGGGTGTCAAACTCCCTGAGACATTGCAATACCTGCAATACCTGCATACCTCACACAGTAGTGACATTATTACCCTGAATGTACACTACAGGGTTATTGATCCCCTGAACTCACAAAGTAGGGTCATTACTGCCCTGAATGTACATGTAGGGTTATTGTGACACATAATGTATATGTAGGGCTGTTAGCCTGAATGTACACTACACAGTTATTGATACCCTTAACTCACAAAGTAGGGTCATTATTGCCCTGAAAGAAATGGTCTTATGCAGGATTTCTATCACCAACCTGCCCTCTGGTGGTAGTGGGAATAATTAACACTAATCTAGTAATTTCAGCTGACTTGAATCAGTTGCTGATGGCAATATCAGGTTAAATATATATACAGTAAAACCTCTCTAACCGACCACCTCCACAGATCGACCACTCGCTTATATCGTTTGCTTTATTTGGGTTCCAACAATACTATTGTAACCATATTCTAACTCCTTAAACTGACCACCTCCATAAATGGACCAATTAAAGTCGGTATCAAGGTCGGTTGATTTAGAGAGGTTTTACTGTACACTGTAAATAACTGCATTGTCACATGACCGGACGACCAGTGCATGGCGCTGACTAAAGATTTTCTTCAATGAATAAACTATTTTTTACATTATAAACAAATGACGTAGACGCTCAATGTGCAGCATGCTCATGGTAAAAAGTATCATATAGGATTTCCACTATAAATTGTCAATTTATTATGCAGTTGTGTGCAAAGTAACAAGCGGGAATGTTCCCGTTAAAGTCAGTTCACGATGTGTGGCATCCCCTACTGGCATGTGGGCTCAATAGTTTGTTGTTTTTTTGTTTTTTGATACATTGTTTAAGCAGGGGAAATTTCAGTCGGGTCTTCCTCATTCCACTGCTCCTTGCCCTATCCTAGTAATGCCAAGTGCCTGGCTAGGAAGCGACAAGTATCAATTTTGAAGTCATTGGTTTGACTCGACCAGGATTCAAACCCACAATCTACCAACACGGGAGACAGGTGCTCTAACTCATTCGGCCATCCCGTCTGGTTAGTTTTCAGCTATTATTCTCATCTTACACAGCCAATATTTGTTTGCTCTCTTGTCACACAAGACCCCAACCCTCAATATTCAGTATAGAATGAGGGAATGGTACTGTTTTTGTGTGGTGTTTTTCTGTGTGTGATGGTTCATTTACCCTGTCCATAATGAGTAAGTAGCATTGTGGCTTGTTTTCCTCGCTGAACACCAATAGTCTCAATCTGGTAGCAGCTGTGAAAATACGAGGTCTGAACACTTTGATTTCTGGATACTGAATGCTTTATTCACCATCCAGGGACCTGAACCGCCAGCACTCTGTGCCTCTGACGTCATCTCATTTACATATTCCTTTGTTCTCTGCTCATGCCTGGATGTCTTTTACGAATATTTTACAGTAGCCTTGTCATCTTAGCTGTTAGCAGTTACATTATTATCTTTTTTGTGGGTTGTATTTTGGTGCCACTTTTGCAACATTGCGCTAGTGTTAGGAGGGGTACTCAGTTTATGCTGTGACTTTGTGAGGTCGGGGTATGAGATCATTTGAAGAATTGTTAGGAGTTAGGTCTTGAATGACAGTTGTGAGTGTGCACAGACTACATCAGACGACCTCACCGCCTTTATTCTTAGAAAATTACTTTTTAGCTCTTTACTGTAGTTTTAGGTTGGTTAAATTCAGTCCGTGGAGTTTGACCTAAAATTTGGGGGAATCATAAACTAATTCCCTTTTTAGGCCCCACAGCCATGACTACTCATTCAGTGACCTTGCTTTGTGTATCTTAGAGTTTGAGATCAGGGGGTATTGAAGTTTGACCTTGAATGGGTGTCATGCAAGTGCACAAACTACCCAGATGGTCACGCAGCCAAGTCGCTTCCTTCATCATCTGTGTTTGCAGTTGTAGCAATTGTATTGATTTCGTAAGTGAGTTCTGTATTTTCTTATGTTTTGTGTGTTTCTGACCAAAACTGTTTGCCCGTTACATGCTTTAGCTTCTATGCTTGTTGTAGGCTCAATGTCAAACTGAGTGGGGTATTGGGACACGGTGCTGATTGCATTGTCTTCCATTGGAGGCAGTGATATAAAGTCACCATGAGTGCGCACTGTCGCATACAGTGATACACAACCGTTATCCGACCTGGGCCCGTATGCAGGAGTCGGTGGTAGCAGCATTTGGTGTTAGCGCATATCACCGTGTAGCTATTACCGATGTCAGGAACTGTGTCAAGTGGTATGCAGGAGCGCGTAGCACTTACATTATAGCTAATCATGAAGTTATTTATAGATTTGGGAAATCCCTTGAGTCGACAATATGATTTGGGCCTAATAAATTGCCGCCGGCCGCCGCATCGACGTCGCTTTCCATACTGGCAGATGAAAGCGACGTCGATGCGGCGGCGGTGATTTGTTTACTTTACGTTCATTGATTCGAAAATATAAATATTAATATCGCCGCCGTTGCGGCGGCAGCATTAATATTGCTTCAAATTTAGGGTTAATTTCATGAAATTTCACTTATTTCGTATGTAATTCTGTTAAATATGACAGCATTGAATAGATTTGGGCCTAATGAACTGTCGCGTACAGCGCTATACCTCCAATTTTTCAGGGGTAACGTAACACCGGTTAAGCTTTTGGTGTTAGGCCTATCACCGACTCGTGCATACCACTTTTCGCCGCTACCTGGGGGATTCCCGCCTACCACCGTTTTGGCTCGCTACCACCGACTCCTGCATATGGCCCCTGGCGTGACTTTAGAACATACTAGGACTTAAGACTTGAAATAAACAACATATACAGACACACTTGATATTCCCTTCGATGTTGTTAGGACGGACAACCCCAGTGAAACAATTAAGGCCACAGTGCTGGACAGAATTTGTGAGAATTCTAAGGCTAGCTATGGGAAGTATGGTAGCCACACATTTGGAGCAGTTCTGGATATTTTGTGAGCCACTTAAGACTTCCTGCCATGCATGCGTTGCTGTTTTATGGAATTATGGACTGTCGTGAATACTGTGAAGTTTAATGAATGGAGTTAAGGTGAGTCTAGAGCAATGAAAATACAATTGTGCCATTGCGTCGTTGAGAAAGTGGGTAACACGTAAATAACAGGGAATAAAGTGCATAAGTAGATTCACCAAGAGAAATTAATTAAATAAATAGAAAACAAAGTGTTAGATAGATTCAAAATAGGAATTAAGTGAACTCATCCATAAGTGAATTCATAATAGAAATAAATAAATAATTCAATGCAAAGAAAATAGGTAATTAGATAATACAAACATTAAATAGATACCCAAATATATGAATAAACTACTGATTTAATTAAATAAATTTGTATAAAAACCGGATAAGTAACCACATTAATAAAACATATAAATATATGGACGAAGACAATATAAACAAATAAAAAATATGTTGGTCACATAAATAAACAAATAAATGACTATAGTAATGTGTAAAGGTAGTAGCGAATATGAGTGGTGAGGTTGGGTGGGTTGCCAGCTAGCCGGGTAGTGAGGGAGGGACCATTGACAAAAGGCGATAGGCAGAATGGTGTGAAGGGCAACAACCAATCAGGAGTGACCAACCGGCGCAGGAGGGGCAGCCATGTTCTAAAATAAAATTGGTTACGGTTAAATAAAACTGACTGGCTAAAACAAAGGATGCTTAATTGTTCACAATTTACAAATTTGATCTCATTCAGCACAGAACAAAAAGAGTACAATCAGAGTATACACACCACCTCTCCTGTGTCGACTGGTCACTTTTGTTTGGTTGCTGCCCTTCACACCATTCTGTCTATCGCTTCTAGCCGATGGTCCCTCCCTCACTACCTGGCTAGCTGCCAACCCATGGAAACTCACCACCCACATTCACTCACCTGTTACACTCCAATTCTTTATCTTAAACTTTTATCTAGAATTTTATCTGGCCACAATATCTTTGTAAGAAGTGGCATTCTCTGTAGCGGAGTGATTAGAGTGTCTGACTTTTTTCTAAGTCAGACTCCTAATCTGAGGGTCGGCGGTTCGATTCCCCCAGCTCTGCCAATTTGGATTTCCACCGCTGTGTATAACTTACAGCGTCATCAAAGGCCGGTTGCTCTCATACCATGTCTATGTGGTGTGGGAGGTTAACAAACCCTTGGGTCGGTAAAAGTGTAGGCTTGGGCTTTCTATCGACCAGCAGTGGAGTGGGGAAGACCAGTCGTCTGTGATTGGGATTTCCCCTGCTTGCGACAACTAATGTACCAAAAGACAAATAAGTGTTCACACTTCCTGTCTACCATTCGCTATATCGCTATATCGTAACTGTGAACTTTTAACTCCAAAAGTGTCCCTCTAAACATAATTGATTGTGCTTTTACATTCTGAGTAAAAACGATCGGCCAATAATGGTGTGACCGGATTAGATTTGAACACCTCTCATCATGATTAGGGGGGCCTTTGCTGCCATCACGGCATTAAGCAATCACCACTAACTAGCTGACTAACATCTCTTTACATTTACCGCCATGGTTCGCTTGGGTTCTCCCATTATCCTAAATAAATAAATACTTGCTAGCCACACTACTGTCTGCTTTGGCTTTCTGTTGCTGAAGTACAATTCGGATTTAGTCAGATATCATGAGTTATTTTCAATTTAATAATCAATCAATAGTTCCGTTCTCTAGTCGAGGGTTGGATGCAATGGTTCTCCACTTGTCCCGATGTTGTGCCAAAGGTAGCGATGTGTCACCACAGTTACTCCTCACTTATGAAGAGTATGTCATAATGATCGACCTGCAATATGTATCTAAAGAATACCAGTGAATACTCAATCAATCAATAGTTCCGTCCTCTAGTCGAGGGTTGGATGCAATGGTTCTCCACTTGTCCTGATGGTGTGCTGTTCTGATAGACTGTGAATAATTCAAGCCTGTCCACTGTGAAATATTTGTAAAACATGATGTTCTTGGTCTCCCTCTCCCTCTGCTGCCATTCACCTTCCCTTCCAACAATGTATGGTATGTTGAACTCTGACGAATGATGTGGCCAAAATAAATAAGTTTCTTTGTCTGTATAGTGGCAAACAAGCTTTTCTTATTTTTAATTTTTCTGAGAACTTCTTTGTTGGTGATCTTCTTTGTCCACTTTTTCTTAAAAGCTGCAAAGTCCGATGAAGCATAACCTTTCCAAACCAAAGTATTATCTAGAATTGATTCTATATATCTAACTTAGATAGCAACGCACTTAGTAAATATTTGTTCCTACATATAGGTGAACACTGAGCCAATTTAAAGTTGCATAGTCAGATGAAAATATCAAATTTCCAAAATCAAAACAATTATCTAGATTAGATTCTACATATCCAACCTAGATACTGGGTCACTTATTAAACATGTGTTGTTGCATAGAAGGGTGTAATTCGCCAATTTAAGCAAACCTGTTACTACTGAAGCCTATCATGCCAAAGTTTGTAAATTAAATTAAAAGTTCCTTTAAACTAAAGTAAAGTAGACCATAATGATTAATCTAATGTTTTTATCTCAGAAAATGACAAAAACTGAAAACCATCGGACTATGGAACTTTAACAGAACCTGTTACTGCAGAAGCCTATGGCGTCAGAGTTTTGGCATGCTTGCCAAAACTAATTGTATGCTTATACTTCAGATAACTAAAAAATTAGCCACTTAAAATAAAAGTTACTTCAAACTAAAGTACAGTAGATTATGACAATCAGATTAATATATTTATCTCAGAAAAATTATAGAAACTCAAAACCATCGGACTATGCAACTTAAAGTGATAGGAATATGACTCCAGTCGCCGACAGCGGGTGTGTGGCGATTGTCATCAATAAAGTCCACCTCTTCACCATCATAACAACTTAAGTTAGATTTACCCAATTCTGGAACACCCTCTGCCTGCTCGATATGGAAAAAAGACTATACAGCAAACATAAGTTGACAATCTAGAAGTGTTGGATAGTGTGTCATAATACTCATATAGGTCAAACTGTGCCTGCTCGTTATGGGAAAAAAAGTCAGCAAACACAGGTTGCCAATCTGGAAGTGTTGGACAGTATGTCATATGCATCAAACTGTGCCTGCTCCCTATGGAAAAAAGACTGCAATAAATACAGGTTCACAATCTAGAAGTGTTGGATAGCGTGTCATAGAGGTCACACTGTGCCTGCTCGCTATGGAAAAAAAGACCCTACAGCAAACATAGGTTGACAATCTGGAAGTGTTGGCTCGCATGTTATAAATAGGTCAAACTGTGCCTGCTCACTATTGAAAAAAAGACCCTACATCAAACACAGGTGGACAATCTGGAAGTGTTGGATATATTGTTATAAATAGGTCAAACTGTGCCTGCTCGCTATAGAAAAAAAGACTATGCAGCAAAGATAGGTTGATAATCTAGAAGTGTTGGATAGTGTGTCATGTAGGTCACACTGGGCCTGCTCGCTATGGAAAAAAAGACCCTACAGCAAACACAGGTTGACAATCTGGAAGTGTTGGATAGTGTGTTAGAAATAGGTCAAACTGTGCCTGCTCGCTCTAGAAAAAAAGACTATGCAGCAAAGAGAGGTTGACAATCTAGAAGTGTTGGATAGTGTGTTATATAGGTCACACTGTGCCTGCTCGCTATGGAAAAAAAAGACCCGACAGCAAACTCAGGTTGACAATCTGGAAGTGTTGGATACCGTGTTATATATAGGTCAAACTGTGCCTGCTCACTATAGAATAAAAGACTATACCACAAAGACAGGTTGACAATCTAGAAGTGTTGGATAGCGTGTCCCCCTCCTTCGTGAACCCTGCATAAAAAACGCATCAGTACAAGTACTGGTGAGTCGGAGATCTAGATGGACCCGTTGTCAGAGTGTCAGTGGCCTTCCCTTTGGGCGCGGCGTTTTGTTGGTGCAACATCCCTTTGAGGGGTGGTCACCATGGAGATGGCATGATGTAAGGGAGGTCACAGGGCTCCCCCAGGCGAGGCTGACCCGCCTTTATCTGTTCTTAATGTGTGCTTTATGACTTGCAGCTGCGTGATCACAACTACTGCATATGTGCCCGGTTTACTAACACAATTAAAGTAGGGCGCACACATGCAGCTTGGCACACTCAGGACATGCGACCTATGACTTGCGTTCATTGATCAAACGAGGCAAATTTCAATCACGGACAATTGGTATTCCTCATTCTACTTACTGCTATTTGAACTCCAACTCAGACGGTGGAGACTGACCTATAATCGGTCCAGGACCATTGCAATGACTATCCCGTAGTTATTCATAGTAGCGCTAAAATAAATGTGGATACTATTTCTATAGTTTGTGCAGTTTGTTAAGATGCAGCGAACATTTATGTGTGTCCATGGGTTCGAACCCTGGTCGAGTCAAACCAATGTCTTACAAATTGATACTTGTCGCTTCCTAGCCAGGCGCTCTGCATTATTAGGATAGGGCAAGGACTGGTTGGCTCGGTGTCAGGATAATGTAACTGAGAGGGATATTGAGTCATGGTGCTGGTGGCATGGTCTCCCAGTGGGGCAGCACTATAAAGTGGACAAGAATGTGCACTGTCCCAAGTCGGTATGCATCCTGATATGACCTTAGATGTTGCCAGGACCTAAAACTCCAACAACCAGCCAACCAGTTTCAGAGGATGGCCTGCACACACACATACACATCTATATACATATCCTATATATATATATGAGACTGTCTCAAAAGGTGCTAAAAAATATGGGACAACACTTTGTCCATTGTCACGATCAACATACTATCTGCTTATGCATTTGCTGAGGATAAACTGAGTTGGTTTTTACATGGTGTTTCATAATCCCAATAGAATACATATTGATTTGAAGCAAATGTCCTTGTGTTTTCAGTTTAACCGTTTCTGTGCTGTTTTGTGTCAATCGATACAATGGACAAAACAAAAAAGAGATATCACCTTTTGAGACAGGCTCATATACAGTAAAACCTCTCTAGACAACCACCTCCACAGATCGAACCCTTCCTTAAATCGATCGCTTTCTTTGGGTGCAAAACCAAGGGACTAACTTATGGTAAATTTGAGGATGTGGTCGGTTTATGGAGTTTAGTTATCGTTCGTTATAATGGTATTGTATGGCCGATCGTTTGGGATCCTAATAAAGCGATCAATATAGGGGAGTGGTCGATCTGTGGAGGGGGTTTGTTAGAGGTCTACTGCATATATCAATATATATATATATGTATATATATACTGTAAAACCTATCTAAATCGACCGACCTTGGAACCGACTTTAAGTGGTCCATTTAGGGAGGTGGTCGGTTTAGGGAGTTAGACTATGGTTACAATGGTATTTTTGGTACCCAAATAAAGTGATAGATATAGGGGAGTGGTAGATCTGTGGAGGTGGTCGGTTAGAAAGGTTAGAGAGATTTATATATATATATATATATATATATATATGTGTATAAACCTCTATCGCTTTATTTTGGTCACAACAATACCATTGTAACCATATTCTAACTCCCTGAATGGACCACCTCCCTAAATGGACCACTTAAAGTCGGTCCCAAGGTCGGATGAATTAGAGAGGTTTTACTGTATATATATATACAGTAAAACCTCTCTAGCCAGCCACCTCCACAGATCGACCACTCCCCTATATCGATCGCTTTATTTGGGTCCCAACAACACCATTGTGACTATATTCTTATTCCCTAACCCGACCACCTCCATAAATGGACCATTTAAAGTCGGTCTCAAGGTCGGTCGATTTAGAGAGGTTTTATTGTATATATAGTTATAATATAATTATAATGTATATATATATATATATTTACAGTAAAACCGACCACCTCCACAGATTGACCACTCCCCTATGTTGATTGCTATATAAATGTGTGCATGTATAAATGGGGACTATGTTGACTTACAAGTGAACATATAGTCGAAATAGTGGGACGCTGATATTTACTGCTCTTATCTTTGTTTGTTAGTTTGTTGTTGTTTTACGTCCTAGCAACATCTAAGGTCATATCAGGATGGGTACTGACTTGTGACAGTGCACCCTCATGGCAAGTTGATAGTGCTGCCCCACTGGGAGATCAGGCCGCTGGCACCATGACGCGATGTCCCACTCAGTCACATTATCCTGACACTGAGCTAACCAGTCCTTGCCCTATCCTATTAATGCCGAGCGCCAGGCTAGGGAGCAACACGTACCAATTTTAAAGTCATTGGTTTGACTCGACCGGGAACCAAACTCCCGACATTCCACACGCGAGGCCCACGCTCTACCGATTACTGCTCTTATCACACTGCATGAGTCGGGTGTTGGGGAACTGAAGCTAGATTTGATTTGATTTGTTCAGAGAGCATTTATACCCTCCTTTATGGCGGTTTGATTTGGACAACGACCCCGCATTTATGCGCCATAATGAAAAGTGCACTGCTCACTGCTAATATTACAAGGGGCAATATCTCACAAAAAGAGTCACATGCGACATGCTTGGCGCCCGGTTTGCATGATCACTGTCTGTGTGGAAGTGAGGTTTGTATGAGGTTTCTGTTGGGGTTTTACATCCTGGCAGCATCTAAGGTGATACCAAGTTTGGCACCGACTTGTTTGTTTGTTGTTGTTTTACATCCTAGAAACGCCTAAGGTCGTATCAGGATGGGTACTGACTTTTGACAGTGCGCACTCATGGCAACTTTATAGTGCTGTCCCACTTGAAGACCAGGCTGCCAGTACCATGACCTGATATCCCACTCAGGCAGATTATCCTGATACTGAGACAACCAGTCCTTGCCCTATCCTAATAATGCCGAATGCCAGGCTAGGAAGCGACAAGTATAAATTTTAAAGTCATTGGTTTGACTCGACCAGGGTTCGAACCCACGATCTACCAACACGCGAGACAGATGCTCTAACTCATTCGGCCATCCCGTCTGGTTGCACCAACTTGTGACAGTGCATACTTAATGTGATTTTATAGTGCTGTCTCTCTGGGATACCTGGCCACTGGCATTATGACCTGATTTCCCACTCAGTCACATTATCCTGATACTGAGTTACCAAGTCCTTGCCTTATCCTCTTAATGCCGAGTCCTGGCTAGGTAGCGAGAAGTATGCATTTTGTAAGTGATGACTGTAGCATGCTTAGGTACACTGTGGTATGGTTATGTAGACTATATCATGATTATCATGGTTATGTAGACTGGCAACATCTAAGGTCATATCAGGACGGGTACCGACTTGTGACAGTGTGTGGTCATGGTGACTTAATAGTCCCTACTTGGAGACCAGGCCGCCAGCCCCATGACCTGATATTCCACTCAGTCACATTATCCTGACACTGCGCCAACCAGGCCCTGCCCTATCCTAATAATGCTGAGCACCTGGCTAGGAAGCGACAGATATACATTTTTAAGTCATTGGTTTGATTGGACAAGGGTTCGAAAGCATGGGTTCCCACGATCTACGAAAACGGGAGACAGATGCTCAACTCATTTGGCCATCCCGTCTGGTGATAGTGATATGGCTATTTGGACCCTATCATAGTTAAATAATATGGATATTGATGTAGTTATCTGGGCACTGCTATAGTTATATAGACACTGTCATGATCACGTAGACACTGTTGTGGTTATGTAGACCCCGTCATGGTTATGTAGACAGTGATTTGGTTATATTGTCACTGCTATGGTTATGTAGACAGACTAACATGATTAAACACTGATATGGCTATACATGAACTATCCTGGTGATGTAGACACTGTTATGGTTATGTAGACTGTGATTTGATTATATAAACATTGCTATGGTTATGTAGACATTAACATGATTAAGTAGACCCTCATGGTCAGATAAATGACAATATGGTTATACATGCGCTGTCATGGTTATGTAGACACTGTTATAGTTATGTAGACATTGTTATGGTTACATAGATAATGTTATGGATATATAGCCACCAGCATAGGTTCTGTAGACAGTGATTTGGTTATGTAGACACTAACATGATTACGTAGATGTTCATGGTCAGATAAACACCAATATGGTTATGCATGCACTATCATCGCAATGTAGACACACATATGTAGATTACCGTCCCAGTATAGCACGACGACACTCAATTCTTTGTAGGCGATCTTATTAAGGCCAAATAATAAAAACTAAGTTGGTTATCGTCCTTTTGATAAAAAAAACAAACAGGGTCGAGTGGGCGTTTCAAAATGTTTTTTTTATTAGTGTTTTTCCCAGTATTTATTTGTTTAAATATTCGACCACCCTAGACTGATAACATGATTACATGTCATTCATGTCCACACCACACTGTCTTGTTTCAAACAATGAACACCGTATTCTCATTTAGAAATGAAGAGTTTAGGTGCAAAACCCCATAAATGCGAATCCAAAAATGTAATTAAAAGAATAGATGTGTCGTGGGGGTGATGAAAATGGGAAATACTGCGCCTAGAGCGGGACTCGAACCCACATCTCTTTGCATTCCGGGCCAGTGTGCTAACCATTACACCACCTAGGCTCCCTGATATCAACACACTCCCCACGCCTACCTGTCTATGTGGTTACTTGCCTGAGAGGTCAGTGCAGACCACTACACTCGTCCCCCTGGAATTGTAAGTCTTGTAATGCTTACAATTACATACATACAGGCAATGCACTAACACATACATACACAGGGTAGGTTCAACAACCATACAGCGCAAAGCTTGTACAGGATCCTGATCACGGCAACCAGTGTCGTGGGGGTGATGAAAATGGGAAATACTGCGCCTAGAGCGGGACTCGAACCCACATCTCTTTGCATTCCGGGCCAGTGTGCTAACCATTACACCACCTAGGCTCCCTGATATCAACACACTCCCCACGCCTACCTGTCTATGTGGTTACTTGCCTGAGAGGTCAGTGCAGACCACTACAGATTTTACCCGAAGGTAATATTTATTCTCACTAATTCCACATTTATTGTGATTAAATGATTATGGAGCAATGAATACAAAAATTGGAATGTAAAATAATGATCTTTTTGAAGGTTTCATTCCAAGGTTTATCAACATTTTTGGATTAGCGCTTACGGGGTTTTGCGTCTGAACTCTTAAAATGTATTATCATACAGTTCTGGCCCGAAGTATTTTTAATTGTTAAACAACAATCTTCCCCCCCCCCCCCCCCCCCAAATAAATCAGGGGCGGGCGCTTTTTCAAGCACAGGCGGGGACGATAATCAATTTAAAATTATTATTGTTTGCATAAAGAGAACAATCACGAAGCAAGAACTAACCTGGCGCGTCGAGGACGTCCCCGCTAGGAAATCCCTGTTTTGTGAACGCCGCTTGGAAATCCGTTTCGTCTTCAGCCGTGACGGCAACGTTTTCCAGCAACTCGGCCAGGTGCGGGTAGGTATCCTGCAGGCCTCGGAAAAAACACTCGTAGGCCGACCTGACCTCCAGCTTCTGACACAGCATCCAGAACAGCCGCTCCGCCTGCCCCCTGGTGGTGACCTCGTGCATCACCATCTCCTCCTCCTCGAGGGAGATCACGTGCCCCTGGCGCAGGAAGGGAAGGATGTCTTGCGCGCGCAGGTCCAGTAGAAGGCTGTCACGGCACTTCCACAGGCACACCAGTGGGTTCTGCGGGTTCATTCCAATCGCCGCTGAGTCCCCCTCCACGGTCACGTGGTTGGAGGCGGGGATGTCACTCATTCCTGCCGATGGGAGAAGTTGTATGTATATTAAAAAAAGAGTTCAGGCGCAAAACACCGTAAAGGCCAATCTAAATATTGAGATAAGCATTGTTCTGAACCCTTCAAAAGGTTCTTTTTCAAAAACCTTTCTCTTTTCAAAACATTTGATTACATTTTATAGCATTTCTTTTACATTTCCTTTTACATTAATTTAGTTTAAACATGTTTTAGATTAATATTTTTGCGTCTATGGCATTTATGGGGTTTTGCGCTTGAACTTTCAGTTGATCACAAATGTGGTATATCTAATTCAAATTGTTAAAAAACCCATTGCATTGTGTTCGTGAAGTAAACAATAAATACTATTAAATCAATAAATAATAATCAATGACAATAACAGTATTTCCATCGTTCAGGCTACAGATGCCACCCATCTACTAGATGAAACCGCGAAATGTCATGATTTTGTTTTGCTTGTTTGTTGTTGTTTTACATCCTAGAAACATCTATGGTCATAATAGGATGGGTACCGACTTGTGACAATACACACTCATGGCAATTTTATAGTGCTGCCCACTGGGAAATCAGGCTGCCGGCACCATGACCCAAAATCCCACTCAGTCACATTATCCTGACACCAAGCTAACCAGTCCTTACCCTCTCCTAATAATGCCGAGCACCAGGCTAGGAAGTGACGAAGTATCAATTTTTAAGTCATTCGTTTGACTCGACTGGGAATCGAACTCTCGAACATCATGAAACTTGAACACTCCAAAGTACCACGTGAACTATATTTACCACATCAATGTCAACATTGCTTATACTCTGTTCAGCTTAGCGATATATACCTGTCTGTACATAGTACATCAGGCTAATGGCTGGCACACACCTCCCGTCTGTGCGCACCCACCTACCGTTTACGATGTAAAACTGCCCGTTTCGCGCACAAAAATCGCTAGGTGTGCGCCCCCCCGCGCACACCTAGCGATTGCGATTCGCGCATAAAACTCAGTTTTTAGTGCTAAAAGCGGCCGTTTACGATTGTGATTCGCGATTCGAAAAAAAAGAATCGGCCCGTTTTCAGTTTTAAACGGGTCGGGTCGGGTCGCGAGTTTTAGTGCGCGAATCGTAAACGGGAGGTGTGCGCCAGCCATAAGACAAAGCGGGCGCTCATGTGTAAGCGAGTGCAGTCTCTATGGCGACACGCTGGTGATCAGAGCCGACGGGTCCCCTTAACCCCCCCACCCCACCCCACCCCCACCCCAGCCCCCCGCGCCCCTCAACCTCCCAGCCACAGCCTCAGATTGGTTGGTTGGCTGTTGGAGTTTTACGTCCTGGCAACATCTAAGGTCATATCAGGATGGGTACTGACTTATGACAGTGCACACTCATGGCAACTTTATACGGACCCCCCCCCCCACTGGAAAATCAAGCCGCTGGCACCATGACCCGATATCCCACTCAGTCACATTATCCTGACACTGAGCTAACCAGTCCTTGCCCTATCCTATTAATGCTGAGTGCCAGGCTAGGAAGCGACAAGTATCAATTTTATATGTCATTGGTTTGACTCGACCGGGAAGCGAATTCCCGATCTCCCGCACGTGAGGCCCGAGCTCTACTGATTCGGCCACCCCGCCCGGTCCAGCCTTAGATAGCCGGGCTTCATCACAATAAACCCCTCCGCTGAACAGAGGAAGAATTGCCGTATCCATGGTGAACAAAGAAACGCGCGACACAAGGAGGATCAATATTGGGGGTTTACGGGCCAACTCCAACAAAGAGCAATCTCCGAGAGGCGTCGTTGCGATTGAGTGGGTGGGCTGACGGCAGTTTCAGACATTTACTACCTTCACAGGAACCGGAAGTGGCATTGCTTGCTTACTGCGCATGCTCGGGTATTTTACGCTTAAGGGGACGGGACGTTTGAATAGGCAGGGAAATCACAGGAAACCTCGTCAATGAAATGGGAGAGACCAATTGGGTATAGAAATACTATTAAATGACCTGTCAATTACATTAAATGAAATTGTATTAATTGATTAGGATTTAATTTCATAGGAATATCTGATGTCATATCAGAACATTTACCGCCTTGGGACTGTGCAAAATTATGGTTACCTTTTAGTACTGCCCGATTGGGATACCATGTCACTGATGCCATGACTCGATATCCCACTCAGTCAGAGTATCCTGATACTATGCCATCCGGTCCACGCGCTATGTGTTGGCCTTGCCAAGTGTCAGACAAAAAAAGGGACAAACTGCTGAAAGGCTTTGCTTTGACTCAATTGGAGGAATCGAACCCACTGCCCTCCTCACAGGAAGCGGATCCTACTATAGGACCACGTCATCCGGGTCCCCACAACAGGACATTTCCGTATGACTTTAAGCTATTCTAAGAGGACATATTAATAAATTAGTTTCAAATTGAATTTGAGTTGGTTTCCACATACACACATCTATATACATAATTTATACCACTAGGTGGCGCCACCATCGGAGTATTTATTGTATTGTAGAGCGAAGTACAGCAACAGAAGTCCCAGGCAAAGCCGACTTATATCGGTTTTTAACATGTTTGCTATGTGTATATATATAATATATAATATATGCACACATTTTTATTCATGGTGCCGGTGGCCTGGTTTCCCAGTGGGACAGCACTATAAAGTCGCCATGAGTGCGCACTGTCACAAGTCGGTACCCGTCCTGATATGACCTTAGATGTTGCTAGGACGTAAAACAACAACAAACAAACAAACTATTCTATATTTTTTATTATAATCTTTAAGCGAGTGGTACAGGCAAAAGGCTGAGACGTGACAGCTGAATAGGCCAGCTGGCAGCACCAGGCAAGGAGCGGAGCCTGTCCAGTCCGACTGAGTTAAGTGTCAGTAGTTGTAAAGTGTCAGACATGGTGCAACAGGGGCACACTTTAGAGGATAATCAGTTTACGGATAATTATACTCATATAATGCTTATACAGCACATATACATATATATATATACATATATATATATATATATATATATATATATATATATAATAGGAGTTCAGGCGCAAAACTCTGTAAACACCAATCCAAAAATTGAGGTAAACATTTGAGTCAAACCTTCATAATGTTCATTTTTGTAATTTCTTATATTTTTGTTCATTGCTTTATAACCATTTCTTCACAATAAAAGTGGAATTAGTGAGAATTAAAATTAGCTTCACATAAAAATCGGAGTGGGCCATAGCTCAGGCAGTAGAGCATCCACCTGTGAAGGTATGGATCATCCGATCGATCCTGCGCAGTGGGCACATTTGCAGTTTGGGTTATTTTCTGTTCCAACCAGTGGTCCACAACTGGTTAATCAAAGGCTGTGGTATGTGCTGTCCTGTCTGTGGGAAAGTGCATATAAAAGACCCCTTGCTTCTTATCGGAAAGAGAAGCCTATGTTGCGGCAGTGGTTTCCTCCAAAGAAATATGTCAGAATGTTTGACATCCAATAGCCACTGATATGAAAACTTAATGTGCTCTAGAGGTGTCGCTAAATAAAGCAAGCTTTACTTTTTTTTCACATGAAGATCTATTATTTCAATAACATTTTTGGATTGGTGTTTACAAGGTTTTCCGCCTGACCTCCTCCTATATATATATATATATATATATATATATATATACCAGCCATGAATATATATATATATATATATATATATATATATATATAGATTAGTTATTGTTAGACGATTCTTACCTGGGTAGATGATGGATTAACTATTGTTTTACGAGGTAGGAGCCTCGGTTAGACGTGGGCGAGGGAGAAGGAAGCACATCGGGGTCCAGCAATCTTTACCTACTAATTCAGGATAAAAATGATTCCAAAAAACCAAAAAACTATGGTCATGTGACCTAATCTTGGTACAAGTGATTGAATAGACGTGGCAGGGCGTGGTGGGTGGGCCCTCGCCCACGTCTACCCGAGGCTCCTACTTCGGTAAAACAATAGTTATCCATCATCTATACCCAGGTAAGATTCGTCTAACTAATCTATTTTACCTCGGTATACCGCCTCTGGCTAGCTGCAGGCTAGGGAGACCTTTACGTAATATCATTTTTATCCTGATATTCCTGTTAGTTACTATTCTATTATCAAGTCTTATTTAAGTATGTTTGTACAATTGTTATGACAAAAAAGCGAAAAAGTGCACTTTGTCTCACCTGTGTCTTTTAGTTGATGAGTAGCCTCTGTGCGATAGGTTGAGGCTTCTCTAGTCGCTTGTGATAATGTTTTGCAAACGATCTAGCAGTTTTCCATCCTGCATGAGCCAGGATCCGTTTCACGGAAATGCCAAGTAATCTGGCCTTAGATACCATTGCACCACGTGTAGAGTGCGATGAATATCTGTTTGTGATTACTCCTGAAAGTTTTAACACAGTCATGGTCCATCTGGCGAGGGTGTCCCTCGAAATGCCCTTGTGTGGCTTAATAAAGCTCACCAAAAGCTGCCTTGAGTTGCGTATTGTTCGTGTCTTGGATATATATGTCCGTATTGCGGAGACTACACATAATTTGCGATCCTCTGTGAAACTAGTGACACTTATTGTCGACAGGGGATCACCTAAACGACTTGATTTCAACAAAGTTGTTAGATCAAACGTTGCTTCCTTGCTATCGATTTCAAGACCATTGAGCGACAGGGCGACTATTGTTTGGCCCCTGTGTCCTGTAACCAGCAGAAGGAGCAAAGCTACTTTGAAACCTAATAGCTTAACGTCCAGGAACTTATTCTCTGGCCATTCCTTAAAGAGTTTAAACACAAGAGAAACATCCCAAAACCTATTATATTTGGGTTTGGGAGGGTTCCTCTGATAAATTGATCGTACGATCCAGCAAATAACATGATGTTTTCCCATTGTTTCTCCATTAATCCTAGGTAGGATTATTGAGAGCTCACATCTGGCTGCATTGATAGCGCCATATCCTAAACCTTCGTCTTCTAAGAACCGTAGGAAACGTCCTACCTGGGATATTGTTGGGTTCATTGGCTTAACTTTCTTAAGTAAGCAATATATACCCCATTTCTTTAAATACGTTGTATACATTTTCACAGTTCCCTTCCACCAGGCGTGAGAGACCAACCGTTGTTGTGTAATTTTATCCAAGCCGAATTGTTCCAAATATTTATTTAAAAAAGGAATGCTACCAAAGGAGTCGTCGACACGTTTCCGTGGCGCGCTAACGGTCCCTGATGTTTCAGGTTTCCTTGGTATCTTGGGAAGCGTAGGCTGCTTTTGGCCGTCGCGACTAATCTCGCTAGCCACGGTTGAGTGTCCCATTCGGGGACGATGAGGATGGCGTGTGTTTTCTCCATTAGTATCTTTCGGGCGACTTTGCTAATAATGGTAAAAGGGGGGAAAATGTAAAAGAAATGATTTTGCCAAGTTAGCGAGAAGGCATCTATGTGCCAAGCATTGGGTTCTGGGTGCCACAAAACATATTTCTCCAGTTTAAAGTTATTACGTGAAGCAAATAAATCTATATCCGGCCAGCCCCATAAGTTACAGATCTGTTTGAAAATTGATGGGTTTAGTGACCACTCTAAGTGGTCATGGAAATGGCGACTCATCTTATCGGCAAGGCAATTCTGCGTACCGGGTATGTGTGTTATTGTTAACCAGACTTCAAACTTTTGCGCCCAATTCCAAATGAGTAGTGCCAACTCGTTACAATTAATAGATTTTGTACCTCCCATATTTCTGACATAAGCCATGGCCGTGGTGTTATCCGTAAGGATACGAACATTATTTTTGGGTACTTTAACAAGGCTGGTTAAACCTAAGTAAATGGCTCGTAATTCTAAAACATTAATATGTTCAGAAATTTCTGATTCTAGCCATCGTCCCCCCGTTGCTACATCATTGCGATGTGCCCCCCAACCTTGGAGTGACGCGTCAGTGGTAACTGTAGTATTGGGCTCACCCATTCGAATGGGATTGGGGGAGTTATCAAAGTGACTTAGCCACCAAAAAATGTCGGCTAGTCCACTTTCAGAGATAAACATTGTCTTTTCAAAGTTACCCTTGGCGCGGGCCAAAGCTAGATTTTTATCGATTTCCAGGGACTTAATGTGTGCGGCCCCATATAGAATAGCAGGGCTGTATGAAATCATTATACGATTAAGACTGCGACCTGTCTTATCTTTGGCCTAGAAATGTCTAACAGCTGTATCGCTGTGTCCCGCAGCTTATCTTTCTTTTGTTGTGTAAGTGACACGGTCATAGCCGTCGTGTTCAAAATGAAGCCTAGACACTTAAGCTGCTTAGTAGGAGAAAACACGGATTTCTTAGCATGAATGAAAAAACCCAAGTTTGAGAACAGTTGACATAAATCTTGAACGGCGAGCTCGCATTGTTTGAAAGATTGTCCCATAATGAAAGAATCATCAATGTATGGAAACATACAATGACCAAGTTTAGCCATGTGTGAAAAAACCGGTTTCAACAACTTAGTAAAAAGTCGTGGCGCACACGCCAAACCATTAGGTACGGAGGTAAATTCAAAAAGCTGGTCATTCCAAACAAACCGTAAATATTTGCGATACCCCTCCTGAATAGGGACGGTCTAGTAAGCATCTCTTAAATCAACACTCGCTAGCCAACACTCTGGGGTGATCAAATCTCGAGCTGTTTCTAATGAAAACATTTTGAAATGTTGGTATTCAATGATTTCATTCAATTTAGTTAAATCTAAAATCATGCGAATAGACCCATCTGGTTTAGGAGTGGAGAAAATATCTGAAATGAATTCACCTTTAGCATGTTGTACTCTTTTGACAATGCCTTTGGCTTAAAAAATCCTAACCTGTTCATTTAGTTGAAATTTTTCTCGCAAATTGAATTTATATGGAAAAGGTGCTCTTTTCTGGACAGGGAATTGTGTGAAAGGAATTGCAATGCCTTTAACAATACTAATAACCTCTGGGTTAGTGGTTAATTGTTGCCATTGTTCTAAGCAATTAACAATGTTGCCCGCTTGAAAAAGGATTACGTCAGTTTGAGTTTCCTCTGTGACCATGTCAGGGCCAGGCTGCTGAAAAGTTTGTGTGGCGTTCTCTACTTGTTCCCTGGTTTGGGGAACTGCGGCTTGGGGACAAAGTCCCGTTTGTAACCGCGGTTGTCGTTCAAGTTTGAGGGTTGTCTGTCGCCTCGACCTCTTCCCCTCTGGCTGAAGGCGAAGGATGGGCCGCCCCTGAACGGCCTTCCTCCCCGGCGGAAGCGAAAATCCGTCCGGCTGCGGCGGAACCCGAGTGGGTTTTGGGATTTACGGCCCTTGAGTTCCGTGTTCTTAGCACTCTTAGTGTCCACCTCTACTTGCTTGTACAAATAAGCAAGCTGACCCCCAAACATCTTGGACTTGTCCAGAGGTTTGCCTTTGATGGGGGTAGGTCCGGAATATACGGTGTATTCCTTGCCGTCATGATCCGTCATCTTCTTTGACCGGGCGACCTCTTTGCCCGCGTCGGTAGTGACGGATTTAAACACATTTTCGAAGTGGCGATGTGTCATGTAGTTGCTCGCTGCAGCGAGCAAGGCAATGCCCCTGTCCATTATCCGAGCCAAGGACGAGAACTTATTCTCGGTCTGCATGCGGTTAGCAATGGGGATAATAGAAGTCAAGGAGCCCAACACTGCCTTATGTATCACAGAAAGGGCAGTTTCATAGCGGCGACGTTCATCGGACAGATGGATGCCAGCATCCATCTCCTTACACACCGTAGCAGGAATACCTTTGACGCCGGAAATCTGTTCAGTCAATTTATTAATGACCTCAACTGGTTTGAATGTAGTAAAATGGCCATTGACGGTATTCCTCATCATGGTTGTGGTACGCACCTTTTTTGCCTTTTTCTTGACAATCTTCTTGCCAACCTTAGCGCCTATTTTGGCGTACACTCCAGCGCGTTCCGTATCGGAATCTGATTCCGTGGAAGAGGAGTCGTCTGACGAGTCCGAGGATCTTGGATCTAGGACCTTGGATCAGTGAACTGGAAACTGGTAACTGGGATCTGCGATATATGATCTGGGATCTTAGATTTTGGAAACTAAGGACCTGGGAAACTGAGATCCTGGATCTACAAAATGCGATGTGGGAACTGGGATCTTGGATCTTAGAACTGGGATCTAGGAGCTAGTGTTTCCGATCTAAGAACTGGGAGCTAGGGATCTGGGAATTGGGTTCTGGGACACTGGGATATTAGTTCTGGGAAACTGGGATATTGGATCTGGGAACTGATATCTTGGCGGCTGCTTGTGGGGTCTAGATGACTTATGTCTTTGTTACACTAATCAGTGATAATGCCTCACAATCCCTTCCACTGTTGCTGGGTCTTATTTTGTCGCTGCGACTCAATGTAACAATGCAATACTCTAATCTAATACAATATTAACATGGCTTCAAATCAGAACCTACGGTCTCACAGAGAGAGAGAGGCTCGAGTGTTCCAGTCAAGTTCTCCTTCAGGGCTACGTCCCGCTTGCTCTCGGCTCTCTTCCATAATCTGCTTTAATAAAAAAAAGAGTAAAGCTTGTTTTACTTAAAGAGACCTTTAGAGCACATTGATTTTCATATCATCGGCTATTGGACATCAAACATATGGTCATTCTGACATATTTGTTTGGAGGAAACCCACTACTGCCATATAGGCAACTCTTTCTGATAAGCAGCAAGGGGTCTTTTAATATACACTTTCCCACCGACAGGACAGCACATACCACAGGCTTTGATGAACCAGTAGTAGACTACTGGTGGGAACGGAAAATAATCCAAACTGGAAACGGGTCCACTGAACAGGATCGATTGGATGACCCACAGCTTCACATCTGGACACTCTATCGTCTGAGCTACGTCCCGCTCCCCTCCTTTATTCATTCTGCATTGCATGTTACTGACATTGCCTGCCCGCCGGCCGCTATCTTGGATCACCTTGGATACCGGCTTAAGTCCATGCACCGCATGTGGTAATGACCGCCTTTATTTATTATACAAGCCTTCACTTATTTCAATCCCTCTCTCTCAATCCCTCCCCATGTCTATTGTAGATGTAGTGGTCTGCACCCCCATGACATAGACATAGACACCCCCATGACATGCTCTACCTATTTACAATTTATTGTAAACGGCTGGAAGACCAAGGCTTCGGCGCTGAAAAAAAAAGTATGTTCTGATTAATAAACTGTTTTACAACCAACAAAAAAGACAAAAAAGTATTCTTCTTCTTATTACATTCGTTGATTAATCAGGAGAAATGTATACCTTACTACACATGTAAATAAAACTAGAGTCTAAACTCAAATCAATTTCAATCGCAGCCAATTGGTCTTCCTCATTCCACTGCTCCTTGCCCTATCCTTGTAATGCCAAGTGCCAGGCTCGATACTGCCACATATCAATTTTTAAGTCATTGGTTTGACTCGGTCAGATTTTTACCCAAAGGGTTTGAATCTCATAACGTACTACACAAGAAATGGGGATTCAACTCATCAGCCACCCTAGATACAAAATTCACCCAGTACTTGTAGTACACGGGTGAAGATCAGCCTTAGATAAAAACGGTCGAAAAATCGGGCTAATGAAACGAGTCTTTATGAGAGCCTAATTTCTCAATCTAAGAAGCACCATTTATTCTTTGTATATGTCTTCATGTTTACCCGCTAATTTTGAGTTGGAAAATATAATAAAACATATACTTTAATGCAATTTAAAAGTGAAATCGAGGGCGTTCTCTAGCCGCCATCTTGTCTGTTTGCATTCTCGCCCATTTCACCAACTCTGTGCCTATATAAGTAGCCATTTGCTACTGGAGCCACAGTTTCTAGTTCATGTTCCATACTAAACCTATTTTCGCCCGTATTTACACTACGTTGCCCTTCACCCGTGTACTACAAGTACCGGGTGAATCTTTTATCTACAGCCGCCCCAGTCTTAATTAAATACAATTTTGGTTGTGGCTAAATGTTTTATTCACCTGACCTATTTGGATTCAGTCCGTCCACCCACTTATGATATTCCATTCGCTGACAGGTAAGTAACATAGTGATTTTCGGTTATATTTAAAGCTGCACAGTCCGATGAAGCATCAAATTTTCAAAACCTAAATAATTATATAGATTTGACTCTACATATCTAACTTAGATATTAATGCACATATGAAGCATTTATTGCCACATAGAAGGGAACACTGAGACAATTTGATACAACCTGTTACTGTTGAAGTCTATGGTGTCAGAGTTTTGGCCTACTTGCCAAAACTAAGTTTACATGTTTGAATTTCAAATATCTCAAAACTTATCCATTTAAAATCAAAGTTACTTTAACCTGAAATAAGGTAGATTATAACGATCAATTTAATATATTTATCTCAGAAAAATGACCAAAGCGCAAAACCATCGGACTATGCAACTTTAAGCTAGGCATTAGATGCTTGCTGCTATGTGTCGTGACCCATGGCTGTGTGGCCATTGTCCCTTCAACCCTCCCCCCCCCTCCCCACTCCACCCTGCTATGTACACTTTCCTGAGAAGTACAGTCTTATTGAGTCTCAGAAGCCGATCCACGCGGCACCAAACAGAGACTACAGAGATGGTTCACCCCTGCACACCCACACATCCTCACACATGGACACCGCCCTCACCCCATCATCATCATCATGCTGTCGGTCGCGATGCGACAAAGACTGCTTTCATTACTTGACTGCCGCTCTCCATTTAGCTCTCTGCTGTGAGAGTTGCGTCCATGAGTCGGTCTTAATGTCTCTCAGCTTCAGGTTTCTCTTGATGGTATCTTTGAACCGGAGACGGGGGCGCCCTCTCTTTCTGTAGCCAGAAGACAGTTGAGAATAGAGGATCTGCTTTGGTAGCCTGTCTGATGACATCCTCATGAGGTGTCCAGTCCACCGGAGATTCTTTTTGATCAGAAGATCTTCCATAGAGGGCAGCCCCATCCGTTCGAGTATTTCCTTATTCGTCACTTTGTCCTTCCAGGTTAGCCTCATGATTGAACGCAGATGTCGCATCATGAAGGCATGCAGCTTTGCAGCTTTTTCACCTGCTGTCTGTACACTGTCCAGGCCTCGGCCCCTCACCCCACACACCCACATAACGCTACCCCACACACCCTCACATACAGCCACCGCCCTTATCCCACACACCCACCTAAAGCTACCCAACACCTCGATACAAGATTCACCCTGTACTTGTAGTACACGGGTGAACGACAACGTAGTCGAAATACTGGCGAAAATAGCTTTAGTATGGAACAGGAAGTAGAATCCCTGGTTCCAATATCAAATGGCTACTTATATCGGCACATATTTGGTGAAATGGGAGAGAATGCAAAAAGAAAATATGGCGGCGATAGAACGCCATCGATTTCACTTTTAAATTCTATTAAACTAGATGTTTTATTATATTTTTCAACTCAAAGGTAGAGGGGAAATATTAAGTCATATATAAAGAATAAGTATTGCTTTTTAGATTGTGGATTTAGGCTCTCATTTTATTTCCCCCGCTTTTTCGACATCTTTTATATAGGGCTGGTATTCACCCATGTACTGCGAGTACAGGGTGAATCCTTTATCTACCCAATACCCACCCACCCCTCACACACAGCCCCACCGCCACCCCACCTACACCATCACACGTAAACCCACCTCTCTCCCTCTCCCACACGGCCCCACTCTCACGCACCCACACCCACCTTCACAAATGCAATCTACACCCACTCTACACACAATGACCCCACCGTCACCCTACCCACACCCTAATACATAACTCCACCCCACACTCACTCTACACCTCCACACCCTTCACACACGGCCACCACCCACACCCACCCACAAAACCACCTCACACCCACTGTACTACTCACTCAATACCCGCACACCCGCACACCCACACACCCACACATCATCACCCCACCCACACCCACCCACACACCCCTCACACACAGTCCAACCTTCACCCCACCCACACCCACAATATAATCCCACGTCCACACCCACACACACCCTGCACACATCTGTCTTTGGACACGTCCCCACATCCCCCCGCCCACACCCTCACCCAAAGCACACCTTCGCCCACAACACCATACCTTGACTTGACCTGACTTCTGGGGAGTTTGTAACCTTACGACGGTTACTGGCTGCAGAACTGCAGCAATATAGAGAGGCACCGATAAATCGATCCAATCTTTGGTTGAAGATTAATCTTCTGGTGGGATTGTTGTAGAAGCTGGAGATGTCTTTACAACAATTAAACGATGAATCGTTGGGGTTGCCCTGAATCACTCCAGTCCAGCGGTAGCACAGCACTCGTATCCAGTCGACAGCAGCAAGGGTTTAGGAGGAAGGTGGGTCCAGCAGTTCCACCAACAAGAACAAAGAGACCACATGTGATCGCTTTGGTAAGGTAAAGGGCTCCACCCAAGCAAACAAATCGCTTGATCAGGGGGAGAAGTAAGCCTGGGAGAAAAAAAGGGTAGAGTATAGGAAAGAGAAATGAGGAGAGTTGAGGCAAAGGACCGTGTCTATTTGCTCTATGGTGACAAGCCGGCAAGCCAAAGACACGGAGAGAGTAAGAGCAGAAAGTGAAATGCTGGCGGGCTCCCCCTCCTGGAACTCTTTTCAGACAATATCAAGGAGGAGCATGGCCAGCAGAGAGGAGATAGAGAGAGGTGTGGACGAAGTGCGGTCCGGATAGGAAGCACACACCATACCCTCACCCACAACACCATACCCACACACTTCACACCCACCCTCGGACACATCCCTACGTCACCCAACACCCACCCACAACTCCACCCCCACACTCTCCACCTACACCTCCACACACTACACTTTGTCCACCTCAAACTCTACTCCCCCCACCCCTCGACTCATGCCCCCCCTCTCCCTTCCCTCCCACACCCCATCCTCCCACGCTCACACTGTGCAAACACCATGTCATTTGGTGCGTTCGTTTGACCTGCTCCCCCCCCCCCCCCCCCCCCCCACTATGTGCCTTGTGTGAGAACCCATCAAAGAAGACTCCGGCGTGCCGTCCGGCACACAGAGGCGAAATGGAACTCACCTCCCGCTGACCACCTGACCACCGTTGCTGAAAGGGAGGTAGGTATGTGCCTGTACAGCCGCAGATCTGACCAGCGTGGTCACCGGGCAGGACGCTATGTGTTATCACAGTCAGTTTGTGTTTACACGGAACTCAGCTGAATGTGGATCAGTAGGTTATGCCACCCGGCCTCTGCCCTCACAACTGACACAGGCAGCCTACTATAGGCCCTACCTACCGTAGTGCCGAGAACCAGCGCCGGGTCCCAGTGTACAGAATAAGTCACTTCCGCTTTCCGTGGGACGCTGTCCTAATGGGTAGCTACCGCCATTTTGGAACACCTCTCAAAATATAGAGAAATTAGGAACTCAGGTTGAAGTATTATAGACTTTCGGCTATATTTTTCATATTTAATATATTATTAGGGTGGTTTATATTCTATCGTAGATTAGTTTGAATTCAGTTTCGAACCCTGGTCTAGTCAAACCAATGACTTGAAACTTGATACTTGTCACTTCCTAGCCTGGCACTCAGCATTATTAGGATAGGGAAAGGACTGGTTAGCTCAGTATCAGGATAATGTGATTGAGTGGGATATCGGGTCATTGTGCCAGTGGCCTGATTTCCCAGTGGGGGAAGCACTATAAAGTTGTTATGAGTGCACACTGTCACAAGTCGATACCCATCCTGATATGACCTTAGATGTTGCCAGGACGTAAAACTCCAACAAACAACCAACCAACTAACTATAAAGGCACCATGAGTGTGCACTGTCACAAGTCGGTACCCGTCCTGATATGACCTTAGATGTTGCCAGGACGTAAAACTCTAACAACCAACAACCAACCTACTGGGTTAATTAGAGCTCAAATAACCCATTCTACGTGTGATTATTCAGGAAATGAATGAACAGTACAATCATGATCTTGAAGTACCCTGTCCGAGTGGATAGGGTTTGTCACATGACCACAAGTGGCTAAGTATAAATAGAAGACGGATCCCCTATGCCAACACTCCACAGCTGAGGCTGAGATTTTGTACCAGGAGAGTGATGAAGTGTTCAGACATATCATGCCTCACTACCGTATCCAGTGCCGTAGCAAGCAGGAGGGAAAGGGGTTTAGTTCCCCACCACCACCACCACCACCCCCCAAAAAAAGGAAGACAAAAAAAGTAACCTCCCTGAAATGGCTGGACATGGCTAGAAATGACTGGAAATGTCATTTCAGAGCCTCTAGATAACAATTCCTGGAAGGCATACCCCCCAGAGTCCTCTAATGACTTGCGCCTTTGAAACTCATCCATTCCAATAATTTATCCAACCCCAAGCAACAATTCCTATCTACGGCTTCGATATCTAGATATAAGAATAAATAGGTTGATTGGCGGATTGATTGGTGGCTTATTTACGCCGTGTCGGCAGCATCAGCCAGAAACACTGGCGGAAAGCAGAGCCATTTTTGCGGTGACATTACTGACATAAGCCGTGTTCACACGGGGGGTGTAAAGCGATTCGTAGAAATCGACTTGTATAGTTCGGGTTACATTTCGCGTGTGAACGGGCGTCTGAGTCGGATTAGGGCTGAATCGATTCCTGTGATCCGCATATTGTAAACCACTTGTAGAGGTCGATTACGTAGATCGATTTCTGTGGATCTATTTATTTTGCCCGTGTGGACGCAATAAAGCGGATTAAGGACATCACACACATGCGCAGTCGAGACCTTAGTTTGTTGACTTTCCGGTCGATCAAAAGCGCATATTATATAATTTGGTCTATGAACCGGATAGAGGTCCACATATTTTTTGTTCATCATTTATTTATAGGTTTTCACTGCGCAGCAGAAGTCTTTATGGTTCGAAAACAATATGATTCAGTCTATACATATCTAGGTTGAACCCACACTCTCTCGTGCCGACGTCGACTAACTGAAACTGGCGCTGGTTAGTATCGACTTGCTCATGCGCTGATATCGATTTCCGGCCCAAGTACTGCCCGTGTGAATGGGCCGCTAGTTCGATTCATATTATTCGACTTGTCTAAATCGCTTTAAACTTTTCCCGTGTGAACACGGCTTTAGTCAGGGTCAGCGACTTTATAGTGCTTCCCCACTGGGAGACCAGGCTGCCAGTACAATAACCTTGTAAAATATTCCGATTTAATGCACTGGTTGGGGAATGCAAATGTTCTATTACTGATCGGGTATACGTGACCAGGTGCATGTATTTGTATATGTAGGTGCTGGTGGTGCCTGAGTGAGATGTAAATATACATAGTGGTGCTGGCAGGGCTGTGTGTAAGGGGCACTCAGAGCCTACCCCCTCCCCCCTCTGCTAGTCAGGATCACCACACTCAGGCTCAAGGCAGGTGGTGGCCAGGGCAGCCACACAGCTTGGTGGTGGTGGGCAGATCACTGATAACCATGGGGACCAGGAATGCTGTATCCCTATTGGTAGAGCTAAGAATGCTTGTTTCTCATTGGGGAAATAGGATGGGGTGATACTCTACACTGAATCCATATGCCATATAAATAATAAACCAGAGGGCTTGGCTCTCTCTCTCTCTCTTCTTTCACACTTTATACTCTTCCTTTCTCTTTGTCTGTATTGATTTCACGATAGCCTGCCTACACAACCACAGATTCGAGCTGTAGACTTTACAACCTGATATCCCATTCAGTCATATTATCCTGAGACCGAGCCAACCAGTCCTTGCCCTATCCTAATAATGCAGAGCGCCAGGCTAGGAAGCGACAAGTATCAATTTTGTAAGTCATTGGTTTGATTCACTTAGGAAGTGAACTCCAGACCTTCCGCACTGGAGGTTTACGCTCTACCGATTCGCCTACCACGTCCGCTCGCCCAACTGGAGGTTAGCAGTGAGTGGTTCGTGACAACTGGTGGCATCCCCATGAATGGGCCATTTAATGAGATGCGTATCCAGGCAACCACTAATCACGTGTTACATGGGCGTATTGACCATAGCCGACCCCCTCACTATAATTGCATCGCAACAAAGTGTGACGTCACTTGTGGGGATGAATGTTTTAGTTCGAAGGCATAGATCGGCGTACCCAAGGTGAATCATTGATGCATTTTGAAAGCCTGACCTCCATGTCTAAATTAGGTCACAACATATGTTATATATAATTATATATTATGAATTGTATTTTATATATCCTATCGATCCTGCTCAGTGGACGGATTTACAGTTTGGTCTATTTTCCGTTCCAACCATTGGTCCACAACTGGTTCATCAAAATCTGCGGTATGTGCTGTCCTGGCTGTGGGGAAGTGCATATAAAAGACCCCTTGATGCTTATCGGAAAGAGTAGCCTATGTGGCGGCAGCAGGTTTCCTCTAAAGAAATATGTTAGAATGACCAAATGTTTGATGCCCAATAGCTGATGATGAAAATCCATGGGCTCTAGAGGCATCGTTAAATATAACAAACTTTCCATGGTAAAAAAAAAGATATCTAAATTAGATCTCAAGATGCATCATATTATATATAATTAAGTCGGCATGAGTGCGCACTCTCACAAGTCGGTACACGTCCTGATATGACCTTAGATGTTGCTAGGATGTAAAACAACAACAAACAAGAAATAACAACAGCGCACTGTCACAAGTCGGTAACCGTCCTGATATGACCTTAGATGTTGCCAGAACGCAAAACTCCAAAATCAATTAACCAATCTTTATCTCAAGAAAATTGCAAAAACTCAAAACTATTTTGGAATATTGAAGTGGCATATCCACCAATTATCAGAAAAGTTGTACTTTCATCAAACTGATAACAGGTTTCCTGTTGTGCTTTTTCGGGAACTTAATCGGTGATTGGCACAGACTGTATAGGTATACACAGTCGGCTCCCGATTTAATTTGTGAGTCAGCTGATAAGAGCCGACATGCGATTGGTAGGGATGTGCGCACTCGACCACTGATTGCTTCCATGTGTTGCGCCATAGAAATATATAAGGGTAATTTCAGGACAAGTACTTACCCATGACAGATCGAATTGGGCAGTAATATTAGGCCATTTTTTTGGCTAAGGTCGGACAAAATTAATAAAAACCTGAAACTTTGGTAGATACACTCCTCTAACCTCTAACCATCCTTAATACCATACTAAAAGACCCCACATATCCTCCTTGAGCTTCTGTCATTATGACGTCATAGTTCATATTTATGTGAGAAATTGCCTTTTCGGAAATGCAATGGTTGAATCGGAAAAAGCGGAGGCTTCCTGTGTTGAAGGTCAGGCATTCAAATCCCCGCCGAGTAAAAAAATTACTTAGCAAATTTATGCTTGTCGCTACTTAGCCTTGTACGTACATAGAATAGGGAAAGGACTGGTTAGCTCAGTATCGGGATAATGTGATTGAGTGGGATATCAGGTCATGTTGCTGGCAACCTGGTCTGCCAGTGGGACAACACTATGAATTTCCCATGAGTGCACACGGTTGCACGTCTGTACCCGTCTTGATATTACCTTATATGTTTCTAGGAGGTAAAATCCCAGCAAAAAAATGAGACCTAGGACAGTGTGCACTGGTGGTTGGCGTATAGTGCTACCCCACTGAGATGCCATTCCACTTGCGCCACGACCCGACACATTATCCTGACACTGACCCAAACCGCCTACCAATGTCTAACACTAGGTGAGGTAGGAGAAAGTGTCAATGTTATAAGTCTTTGGATTGACTCAATCGGGTACTGATCCCATGACCTGCTATATGGGAAGCGGACGTTGTTACCACTCGGACATCGTTCCTTGAGCCCCAGTCACACCTACCCGGACGAGCCCCAGATTTGGACCCGGACCACCCCCGGACCAATCGCCCGGACTGTCCCGGACCGCCCCGGATAAAATGGCTGTTTTCATCGTTTTTTTGCCTCGCCGTCACACCTACCCGGTCGGTGCGATCCGGGGGTGGTCCGAGGGTGGTCCAGGTAGTCCGGGGGTGAACCAGAGCCTGTCTGGGCTGTCCGGGGGTGGTCCGGTGCCTGTCCGGGCTGTCCGGGAGTGGTCCGGGACAGTTTCACTACTACTACTACTACTACCATGCCGGATTGAACCCGGATGCCCCTGACCTCCCCGGATGCTTTAAACATTTTAAAACATCCGGGGGGGGACCCCCGACCAGCCACGGATGACGCAGGATGAGCCACGGACGAGCCACGGACGAGCCACGGACGAGCCACGGACGAGTCACAGATCACCCCGGATCGCCATGGACCACCCCGGATGACGGTCCGGGGCTCGTCTGACCTCTGACCCGGGTAGGTGTGACTGGGGCTTTGCTTGACTGTCATATTACTTATGTTCATGATTATATCCTGCCTTAGGCACATATTGCTTATGCTGTCCTGACCTTGGACTGGGTTCTTGCTTGCTTCCCAATGGTTCCTTGTATAGCCATGAATGTATATGTATCACATTATATGTTCATGGCTGTGAGCATTGGCTTACGGAGTCCTACCTTAGAAACACTGCATATACCATACTAATCTTAGACTATGTGTTAGCTTCCTTGTCAACTGTTCCTCGTATAACTATGAATGTAGGTGTATCCCTTTAAGTTTAAGTATTCATTATTATTGGTATGGGCTTAGCTATTCCTGCCTTAGAAACACACTGCATATACCATCCTGGTCTTGGATTATATGTTAGCTCGCTGGAATACTGTTCCTTGTATAACTATGAATATAGGTCCATCCCTTTGAGCTTAGGTGCTCATGATGATAAGAATAGGCCTACCTAGTCCTGCCTTAGGCACATATTACTTATGCCGTCCCGACCGTAGACTACATTCTCATGATTGTTGCCAATGGTCCCTTGTATAACTCTGGGTATCCCATTAAATGTCCAGTGTTCATGGTTATGAGCATAGGTCTACCTAGTCCTGCATTGGAGATTCACTGCATACTCTGCCCTGAACTTAGACTGTATTGGTTTCCTTATCAACTGTTCCTCGTATAACTATGAGAGCAGGTGTACCCCTTTAAGTTTAAGTATTCATGATTTTGTATATATGACTACCTAGTCCTGCCTCAGAAACACTCCATATACTATCCCGATATTGGACTACATACTAGCTTCCTTATCAACTGTGTTCATATCAAAGTGTTCATGATTATGTGTATGGGCTTACCTAGTCCTGCCTTAGACAGATACTGCATGTGTCATATTTTTTATAGTTGTTTTGTGTGTGATGTGGTTGGGGTTTATGTGTATGTGTATAGATGCCCAGTTAGTCCATCACTAAACTTGTTATAGCTCCATATTGTTTCCCTTCCATCTCTCCTCTAGCACCTCATAAAAGTTAGGGCATTGAACTCAAGTAATCCATGGATTTATAACCCAGGCAGTACCTTACACTAAATTGCATGACATATAGTTGACGCCCTGCTACCCATTGCAATCTTCTTGCTAACCAATACCCAGAACCTACAGAGACACGTGATAATATCCAAACTGAATACTCTAGCTAACCCCTCTAAAATCATAAGAGGGCAACTACTGGTGCCAAAGTCATCTAGGCACATCTCAGCTTAAATAAGCTATTTATCTTCACAGAAACATTTTTGAAGATTTTATTTGTGTTCTTTTTGTGTGTTAAAAAAGATTTATATATATATATATATATATATATATATATATATATAGATTGTTTTATTATTTTGTTCATATAACTTTAAAGGTTAATAGAATGACTGGGACAATGCGGGGGGGACCTGGGTACCGGGGGACAGTGTGCAGAGGATATGAGCATGGGACAAGTGGCTGGGCAGGCTTCCTCTGAACGAACTGAAGGGTCTGCCAGATTTCAAAATAGCACACCTAAATGTACGTAGTCTCACACATAAAATAGAGCAATTAAGAATTGATCTGCCAGGATCGGGACTTGATATTTTCACAGTATCAGAAACATGGCTCAATAGCCTTATAGAAAAAAAACTAACTTCAATAACAAACTAAACCTTCCTTAGGTATGATCGAAAAGCAAAACATCTAAATGAGCAAGCCAAAGCTGGAGGTGGACTAGGAATTTACTGCCGAAATTCTCTACAAGTAGATTCTAATAGATATGCAGATAAAAATATTTCAAATGCTGTGCTGGAACTGCAATGGATGCTTGTAACAAGGCCTTATTCAAAGAAGATCCTAATTGGAAATGTGTACAGACCACCAGATGGAAGTGTTAAACAGGCCTTTGAGGAATTGAGCATTATGATGAGTGAAATAGATGACATAGACAAGTATGAGACCCTACTGATAGGCGACTTCAATGCAGACTGTAGTGCTAAGAGAAAGCTACCAGCCATAATCATAAATCAATTTGCTTCAGAACATGAGCTCCAACAGCTGATATATAAACCGACTAGGTCAACTAGAACTACTGCAACCACAATCGATTTAGCCTTTACTAACATCAAGTATTGCACTCAAGCAGGAGTCCTTAACTACAATGTCAGTGACCATAAGCCAGTCTATATTATCAAAAAGAAACCCAGAAACAACCTAAAAACCACCGCATACTGCGGAAGGACATATAGAAACATTTCAACCGATGCACTTAGGACAATCTTGCAGAGTTATAACCCCACTACAATATTTGAAGAACAGGATCCCAACAAATGTTGGCATATTTTAGAAGATATGATCAACCAGGCAGCAGATACACTTTGTCCGATGACTGAACTAAAAATAAGAGAGAACACGGCTGTTTACATCACCAATGAACTGATAGAACTACAAAAGGACAGAGATTATTTTAAGCAAAAGGCTGACCTAACCAAAGACACAGGAGACCAGTTTATAGCAAAATGCTTAACAAGTAAAGCCAGAACAGAGGTGAGGAAAGCGAAATCTATGTACTACATTGATCAAGCCATAAAGCACAACCAGAATCCTAAGAAATTCTGGTATGAACTAAGTCAAATTCAACCAGAAGCCAAACCACAGATAAACAGCATAGTAGACGACAGCACAGGTGAGCGAGTACCTGATGGTCAGTTAGCTGAAGTAATAAACAACTATTTTGTAGACATTGGGGCAAACCTCGCCAAGAAATTCAAACAAAAAACTAAGTATCCACAAAATTATCACCCAGTCGCAAATCAACATGAATACAATCTTGAGAAAACAACAAGAAAAGAAGTACTCACCAAGATTGAGGAACTTTCATCATATAAATCATCTGGTATGATGAATATAAATTCAGCCTTCATTAAGACTGCCATTAGCATCCTAATAAATGAATTTACGCATCTCTACAACCTTGTCATTGAAACAGGTATATTCCCAGATAAATGGAAAATAGCTACTGTCACACCAATACCAAAGATAAGTAATCCTAAATCATGCAATGAACTGCGACCAATATCAATACTGCCCATCCCTGGCAAAGTCATCGAACAAATAATCCATGATCAAATAAAAACCTTCTTGGAAGACACCAACTACCTTGCCAAACAGCAAAATGGCTTCAGAAAAGATAAATCAACCACAATAGCCCTAGCCACTTTATTAGATGAACTGCTGACTAATATGGATAGAGGAGATCTGACAATAACTGTTTTTCTTGATTTCAAGAAAGCTTTTGACACAATAGACCATGACATTTTACTCTGGAAAATTGAAAGGGCAGGACTTGGTCCTAAATCTTGTACATTTATAGCCAACTATCTATCAAATAGACAAAACTTACAAAAATAAATGGCACTAAATCAATGGAGAGATCAATTACAACTGGAGTACCCCAGGGTTCCACGCTTGGGCCACTACTCTTCCTCATATTCATTAATGACTTGCCCTTGGTAACAAATGAGGCCATGTTCACACTGTTTGCTGATGATGCGGCCCTCACAGCCCATAGCCCAAACATTGCATCTGCAGCAGAGGTAGTTGAGGATGTACTAGCTAAGGTTAACATCTGGTGTAAGGAAAATAAACTGACAATTAATGCAAAGAAATCTGAATACATAATTTTTGCAACCAAAGTAAAAAATCCAGAGCACAACCTATCAATTTACATTTGGGTGATGCAGTATTGAATGAGGTAGAATCATACAAATATTTAGGGACCACACTCGATTCTACACTAAATGGTAATCGACAACTCTCAAGACTTACTCAAATGATAGCCATAAAAATGACAACTTTCAGAAAAATGAGGTACTACATGAGCGAGAATACAGCCCTGTTACTATATAAAGCCACTATTCTTCCAATAATTGACTACAATGATTTAATATATGGACTGCTGACAAAACAACAAGAAAACAAATTACAGAGGATTCAAAACAGGGCACTTAGAACTGTCTACAGAGGAAAAACGCTGTCTGTAAAGGAAATGCATGCTAAAGCACAAGTCAGCTACCTTAGCCAAAGGAGGGACACACATCTCCTCAGTCTCATGTATAAAAGATCCAATGATGAACAATATGTTGACCATACAAACAGAGTAACCAGACAGAGCGGTGCTACACTTCTAAAAACACCCATGCCACTAACAAACAAACTGACTAAAGCACCGATTTACAGAGGTGGCACATTGTGGAATAAACTTCCAGTGATGACAAGACAGTCCACAAGTCTCCTTGAATTAAAAAACTTTATGAAAATACAACCGGCCTGTCAGACCCTGACACGGTTATAGGTATTCTAAAGGCCTTCCTTGCCCTGACCCTTGTACATACATATATATATAAATGTTCTCAAATGCACTACACAGCCCTGCACGCTGATCCCCTTCCCGCCCTTACCTCACCCCTACTACACCTTCTTTCAAAACCTATTACCTAAAATTTTCCTTTAAATTGACATAAAACCTGTCTGATGTAAGTACCCACTGCAATCTCAGACCGCGATCCCATCATTAGGCCACACAGAACGGAACACTCGTGATGGGATAACAAAAAAAAATAAAAAATTAAATGGCCAGGTTTCCGCATTTGGTATTGGTGATTGGATCCACTGATTTGCATATTTGCAATATAGTGTATATATATGTGTATTGTAGATATGTTATATCTTTTTGAAAAGAGAAGAGAGAAAACAAAGGAAGAAAGAAGTGTTTAAAGACAATTCTAGAGTCATCTTGTACATTTATTGATGCATGCTCACCAAGTGCATAATACATATCTTGAACTGGAATTGCATGCAGTTACTATTACGACAAATAGTCAATTTATATTATGCTTCTATTATCGAACAGGTTTTTCATGTGGTTATTATTGCAACTAATATTGTCATTTATGTACCAACAAATTGTAATTAACGGCCGGAAGACCAGTGCTCTGGCGCTGACAAAAGACATTATTCGCTGAATAAAATACATTTAGTAAAAAAAAATGTGCTGCTTTGTCGATCAATCACTTCCGGTTAAATACAGCTTTTATATATAAGACTAACATTCTTCAAATCAGCTATAATAATTCATTTTCTTACACTATTCATGTTCCAATATGTATTTCCAAGTCTTTGTCTTAAACCAGTTTGATTAGCTCCCTGAACGTCCCTCTTTTCACACATAATTAATCAGGGTTGAGATAGCCTAGCGGATACAGTATCAACTTCCTGTGCTGACAAGGTCGGATGTTCGATTCATTGTCCCTATTGAGTCAAATCAAAGACTTTTTACTGAATTAACTCTTTTGACTACTCGAGCCTGTGGTTCCGCTTTTGTTACAATAAGGGCAAGGCTGGTTGGCTTAATGTCAGGATAGCATGACTGAGTGGGGATATTGGATCCTGGTGCTGATGGCATGGTACCTCAGTGGAGCAACACTATCAGACTACCAGCAGTGTGCGCTGTCTCAATGCGGTTCATATTCTGACATCATGCTAGCGACATTGGTATAGATGTTGTTAGGCCGTAATACCCCAATCACCCACTCTGACCTTATTCAATTTCTAGGGTATGAACATTGTCTCGTTCCCGATCCCCGATTTTCATTGCTCACAGACAACTTCTCGTTTAATGAACACCAGCACATCGAAGTTGCCTGGCACACAAGTCCACATCAAACCCACACAGGAGTTTGTCAAAACTGGACTAGAGATAACATTTTCAATCAAGATAACAAAGCTGTTGATAAATAGATTCAAATTATTGTGGCCACCTTATCTTGTTTCGGCAGGTCCAACGATGCTGTTGCTCCTCAATGGTGGCTGTCGCTGGTCCCCCATTACTCCCTGCTGAGCTGCTTGCGGAGACCAACTCTTCGGCATCTGTAGGCCTATCCAGTGTTGTAGGCATTCCTAGCAAATGAGCAGCTCAGTTCAACCATGGCCACCGGGCGCGGTGGCCGAATCGGTAGAGCGCAGATTTCCCATGCGGGAGATCGAGCGTTCAATTCCCATGGTGGAGTGAAACCAATGACTTAAAAATTGATACTTGTCGCTTCCTAGCCAGGCCCTCAACATTATTAGAAAAGGGCAAGGACTGGTTGACTCAATGTTCAGGATAATGTGACTGAGTGGGATATTGGGTCATGGTGCTGGCAGCCTGATTTACCCATGGGGCAGCACTATAAAGTCATTATGAGTGTGCACTGTCACAAGTCAGTACCCATCCTGATATGACCTTAGATGTTGCCAGGACATAAAACTCCAACAACCAACCAACCTACCAAATAGGCAGCTCAGGTCGACCATGGCGACCAGGCACGGTGGCCGAATCTGTAGAGCGCAGGCCTTCCGTGCGGGAGATAGGGAGTTCAATTGTTGCCAGGACGTAAAACTCCTGACAACCAACCACCAACCATGACCTGCTCGTCAGCTGCTCTCTATGTACACACACATATATAAATATATATATATATGTATATAGATGTATATATATATATATAAGTGTCTAAATGACTGGGAGTCGCTCCTTCCTGTTGTGCTTGTTCACCATGGCTGATAGCTCCTTGTTCCTGGTTGGTAGTCCACGCGCTGGGTGTATCGGGAGATGCCCTGATGAGCCATGCTTGAGCTGCTCACTCCTCGCTGAGTGAGTGCGCTCGGCGTGGGTTCTGCGGGTGGGAGTGGCTCGTCGCTCGTGGCTCGTGGGTGATGAGAGGCTACTGTTGTGTGGGTGGGTGGGTGTTGAGGATGGGTGGGTGGGGGCTGGGTGAGTGGTGGGCGGGTTAGGGTGGGGTTGCGGTGGGGTGGGGGTGAGTATTATGAGGGTTGGCGCGGTAGAACCAGGGTTAATGCCTGATGCACAATGCATGGGGTTCATTGAGTAATACCAACAGGGTCAGCGCTCATCGCTGTGGGTTTGTGATGTGTGGGGTGGTGGGTGAGGTGGTGTGGGGGGTAATATTGTGATCTGTGTGTAATGTGGTGTTTGAGGTGGTGTGGGAGGTGGTGCTTGAGATAATGTGCTTGAAGTAGTGTGTGAGGTGGTGTGTGAGGTGGTGTGTGAGGTGGTGTGTGAGGCAGTGTGTGAGGTTGTGTGTGAGGTGGTGTGTGAGGTGGTGTGTGAGGTGGTGTGTGAGGTGATGCGTGAGGTGGTGTGCAAGGTGGTGTGTGAAGTGATGCGTGAGGTGGTGTGTGAGGTGGTGTGTATAGTGGTGGGGAAGATGTGGGTTATGGTAGTGTGAGGTGGTGTGTATGGTGATGTCTATATGTGGGTTATGCTTGTCTGAGGTGGTGTGTAAGGTGGTGTGTGGGGTGGTGTTTGACATGATGTGTGATGTGGTATGTGATGTTGTCTTTGATGTGATATGGGAGGTGATGTGTGAGGTGGTCTTTGATGTGATGCATGATGTGATGTGTGAGGTGGTGTGTGATGTGCCTATGAGGCGTACACAATGTGGTAAGTGAGAGCTAATTTGTCCCCTGGTGTGTTGTGCATAAATATAACTGGTCTAAGTTACGGTGTGACTTAGATATGTGCTGGAATGTGTGTCAATGAGTGTGTTACTCCAAGAATCTAGCTATGAACTGACTTATGAACTACGCACTGAACAGTAGACTGAACTGCTCATTGAACTGACCCTTGGGCTGCTCACTGGTCTGATACTTGAGCAGATCCCTGCTCCTTTTCGCGTTTCTGGTTTCTGAGCTGTTTACTGACATGCTTCGAAGCTGCTCACTGATCTGCTCCTTGAACTGCTCCCTGAGCAACTGATTATCTCTGGTCTCTTAACACTAAGCTGCTCCACGAATTAGTCACTATTCTGCTCATTGAACTGTTCGCTGAGCTGCTGACTCCGCTGGTTCCCGAGCTGCTCATTGAACTGCTCCTTGAGCTGCTGACTCCGCTGGTTCCTGAGCTGCTAATTGAACTGCTCCCTGAGCTGATAACTCCGCTGGTTTCTGAGCTGCTCACTAAACTGCTCCCTGAGCTGCTGACTCCGCTGGTTCCTGATCTGCTCATTGAACTGCTCCTTGAGCTGCTGACTCCGCTGGTACCTGATCTGGTCATTGAATTGCTGCTTGATTTGCTGATTCCGCTGGTTCCTGAGCTGCTTATTGAACTGTTCCCTTAAACTGCTGACTCCGCTGGTTTATGAGCTGCTCGTTGATCTGCTCCCTGAGCTGCTGACTCCGCTGGTTCCTGATCTGCTCATTGAACTGCTCCTTGAGCTGCTGACTCCGCTGGTTCCTGAGCTGCTTATTAAACTGCTCCCTGAGCTGCTGATTCCACTGGTTCCTGAGCTGCTCATTGAACTGCTCTGTGAACTGCTGACTCCGCCGGTTCCTGGGCTACACACCTTCTTATTCATTGACTTTCTTCCTGAGCTGATCGCTAAGATTCTCCATGAACTGCTAATAGAAATGATCCATGAACTGTCCCTGAGTTGCTCCTCGAGTTGCTCCCCTGAGCTGCTCAATGAACTGCCAACTAATGCCCTCAATAAGCAGCTCAGTTAGCCGCCCGTAGTCCCCGTACATCCTGCTTTGTGTCCCTCTACTGAGAGCCTGGAGCCAGCAACCCACTCAGCACGCAATGATTGCCGCCCCGAATAGCTATGAGCAGTTCACGTAACACACCAACTGGACACGCAACAATTAGCGGATCTCTCTCGTCAAAATAAGCAACTGTTGAAGGCTTTCTGGACACATTCCCGCGCTTAGATTATACTAATGAGTCCTCAAACAACTTATGATCGAGCCCTCCGAATTATATTAATCATATCTGCTTATACAAAAAACAACACCAGAAGTAAGTTCTTTAAGTCTTATTGGTTTAACAAACTCCGTAAGAAAGATTTGTTATTTATTAGCATAAGTGTCCATAGGTCGTTCATAGGGCGCTGTATGCAAGATCTGCACAGGGAACCGTACCTTTCAACTATTTGCCAATTATGTTGGTTTAATTCTGAAAGCTCTTCTCTCTTCTTAAAAACACCAATTACTTAATAGATCGATCTGATTCCTGAGCCACACTTCCAATCTCCATATCATGCACTCCTTACAGGGAAGTGTTTGATTATGAGTAAATAGTCAATTTTGAACATGTATTGTGGCTGATGATCCAGGGAAATTTGACCCCTTATTCACCACATGCTACTAATTATTCCTTCTGTTGCTTATCTACTTGCACTCAGGCAAAAATGAGAGACAAATAAGTGTTCACACTTCCTGTCTACCATTCACTATTTCGCTATTTGTGAGTAAAATGTCTGCCCTGAGTGTATAGTACTAACACTTAGCACACAACCCCGACTGTACAAATATGTGAATGTAATGCTTTCCGATTTCAGATGTACTTTACCTGGTGCATTAATATATTTGCTCCGATAATTATGCATAATTGTGCATGTATATTATCTATATGTCCCTGGTGAAAATACTGCTTTAATGAGCATTCTGATTTTGATGAAATCATGCACTTGCTGGGATTGTGGCAGATTATTTGCAGGAATATATGTTTATTTGTTGTTGTTTTATGTCCCAGCAACATCTAAGGTCATATCAGGAAGGGTACCGACTTGTGACAGTACGCACTCATAGCGATTTTATAGTGCTGCCCCACTGAGAAATCAGGCTGCCAGCACCATTACCCGATATCCCACTCAGTCACATTAACCTGACACCGAGCTAACCAGCCCTTGCCCTATCCTAATAATGCCGAGTACCAGGCTAGGAAGCGACAAGGATCAATTTTTAAATCATTGGTTTGACTTGACCGGGAACCGAACTAGCGAACTCCTGATCTTCCACACGCGAGCAGGAATATATGCTTGCAATACACGAACACGTCATTCCGATACCATCCGGTACTCATTATTTAATTGTTTAGGGAAACTAGCTTTTACGAACAATTTATTTTCCATTCCTGACTTGAAAAGTATGTTTACTGTTGAATTTATTTATCATGTGCTCTGTTGGCATACATTTCTGTGCTCTATTTTACCTCTGAAATACATTTGTTTAGTCAGATATGTTTAACTCTGTTACCCCCAAGAGGCAATGCATACCTTTTGTGTTGGGGGGGTGGGGTGGGTGTGGGGGGTCGTTAAACAAATGAACAAACCAAAAGTGATACACCAACAATCGCACCCCCTCAAACCCAATTAACGAGGGCTGAACCTTAAAAGCCTGACCAACAAACTAATTAGAATTAATATCACCACCAAAATAAAAGAGGGACAAATACAACCATTAATAATTTTTTTAAACACTTTTCATAAATTTTTAAATGAATCCAACCATAGCCAGCAAATCCGATTTATAAAGGTAGGAAGTTTGTATTTTCATGAAATCAGTAGATAATAGTTATCTTACTATCTTAGTCTGTAGTTCTCGTGCATCAATTAGCTGAGTAAAGATCCATGCTTGACTGGAGGTGCCCTATTTTTGGGATTAATGGCTATACCAACACAGTATTCTCTTGGGCAGTTCTGGCCTGTAGCCATTTGTTGTAACTAATGAATTATTTCCTAATATTCACTGCTAATTTACTCAATCTGGTCCCAACTAAATGTCCTGGAAATATTCAGGAAATTAGATATAATCTTTTCCTTTCTAGACACGTATTACAATATGAAAACATCCCAAAACTCAGTGTGTCGCAGCCAAAACTGTCAAACTGCACATTAATCTTATATAAAATTCGACCTTGGTAGTTACCTCGGTGGTCAAATGACAACCGTAGCTAATACGAGGTAAGCTCTCCAATCTGATCAGGATCGGTACCAACTTATGATAGTGCACACTCATGGTGACTTTATAGTGCTGCCCCACTGGGAGACCACGTCACCAGCACCATGGCCTGATATTTCACTCAGTCACATTATCCTGATAGTGAGTCAACCAGTCCTTGCCCTCTCCTAATGATGCCAAGCGCCTGGCTAGGAAGCGACAAGTCATCATCATCATCATGCTGTCGGTCGCGATGTGACAAAGACTGCTTCCATTACTTGACCACTCCTCTCCATTTAGCTCTCCGCTGTGAGAGCCCGTCCATGAGTAGGTCTTAATGTCTCTCAGCTTCAGGTTTCTCTTGGTGGTATCCTTGAACCGGAGACGAGGGCGCCCTCTCCCTGTGTAATACATTTCATGAAAGCTGCCTGCAAAAGTGTTGAAGTGCTGCTGGCTTTTGCAAGTTACCAGCGGCACTCTCTCGGGGAGCAAATAGAGGTTTCACACCGGCAAGAACATGTCAAGACAGGCGCAAAACTATTTGTCCTGCAGTGGCTGGTCGGGAGATGTTGGGAGTTCCATACATCAACCGCCCTTAATGCTGCCACAGTGACATGGTTTTCTGTTTAGGGTTTGCTCCCTTAGCCTTCGGTTCTGTCAAGAACCTGTACCACAGGGCAGTGGTTTACACCTCTGCAGGGCAGGTTCGTCAAACTCCCTGAGGTATTGCTATACCTGCAATACCTGCATACCTGACAACAAGTATACAGTTTTAATTCATTGTTTTGACTCAACAAGGGTTAGAAGCCATGGGTTCGAATCCCATGATCAACCAAACTGGGAGATGGATGCTCAACTCATTCAGCCATCCTGTTTCGCTTTCGGCACTTGAACCTATCGCGAACCTGGGTTGATGTATGCAGGGCATTGGTTTCCATTCAGTCTGGTGGCGCTGGAGCATGGTCCCATTGAATTGAAGGCTTTTAGAGGAAGGCAGTTTGGGCTGCAGATGTTGTATGGACGCCGGCTATTAGGTGTTGTTATGCACACAATTATTGCACAATGTCCGCAGGGTGCGTCCCGCCCAAATTGTCATATGGGGCGTAATCGATTAATCAACTCGGGTCACCCGAGCCACTTTTTGGCGCATGCGCACATCCTACAGACTCGGGTTGAATAAACGAATACGCTCGGGGTGGATTAAATGGTGGCTTAATCTAAGACTGAATATTGTTGTTCAATAACCGATATATGTACAGCAAAATAGGATTTTAAGTATTTTATTATTGTAGAAGCTGACAATCTGGGTTATTAAAAAAAAAGCATTAAAACAACACGTAGGACCTGTAAGGGTAGCTGTTATCCTACAGGTACCAGCACAGATATGACGTCATCACTCCTAGCAAACCCCCCCCCCCCCCCCCCCCCCCCCCCCCCCCCCCCCCCCCCCCCCCCCCCCCAAGAGGTGGGTTACTGGGGTCGGGTCGTTTTGCACACAGCACGTTGTATTTCTCGACTCCACTCGCGGTGTTCGATTTGAAATTCTGACGATTCGGGTCACCTAAGTCGCTCGGGTCGTGTTAATCGATTACAGCCTAAGTATAGGCTGATCATTTTAATATCAGCAGCTTCAACATTCTGGCTGAAATTCGAGGTCCAGGGCTCCGGTTAATGATCTGTTGCTGTTGGTTGTTGTTTTATGTCCTAGCATCATCTAATGTCATATCACGACAGGTACTGACTTGTGATAGTGCGCATTTATGGCGCCTTTGTAGTGTTGACCCACTGGGAGACCAGGCCACCGGCACCATGACCCGATATCCCACACCGTCACGTTAACCCGATACTGTGCTAGTCAGTCCTTGTACTATCCTAGTAATTCCAAATGCCAAGCTAGGTACTGACAAGCATCAATTAGATCACTGCAGACACAACAGGGCACTGTAGCCAGATCTATCCATGCCTTGGTTACAAGGATATTGAACCCTCATTGGTGGCTAGAGGAATGCCTGTTAGTGATTGGAATACTGGATCATGTGATCACCACCATCGTGTTCTTGAAACTATAAATACAATAAATCAGGGAGTCTCACTCTCCTACCTTTCACTCTTTATCTACTTTCCTTCCTTGCCTGTAGTGATTTCTTATTAACCTATCTACACCACTCAAACCGCCAGCCGTCGACTTTACAATTCGTTTGACTCGGCTTGGATTCAAACTCCCGACTTTCTGTACGGGAAGCCCACGCTTTAACGATTCGGCCATCGCGTCCATTAGGTTCTAGTAGTTACGGTTGGGAACATGGATTGGCTAAGCATTCCTTTCAGCTGAGCGTAATGGCTTATTTTAAGGATTGCAATAGGTTTTTTTTTGTTAAAAAAAAAAGAAGTTTATTTACCGAATTAATTCTTTTGTAAACGCTCTGACACTGGCAATACAGTTAATTACGGTATATGAGCCTGTCTCGAAAGGTGCTAACTCTTCGTTTGTTTTGTCCATTGTAACGATTGACACAAAACAGCACAGTAACGGATATACTGAAAACACAAGGACATTTGCTTCAAATCAATATGTATTGTTTTGGGATTATGAAACACCATGTAAAAAACAAATCAGTTTATCCTGAACAAATGCATAAGTAGATAGTATGTTGATTGTTATAATGGACAAAGTTTTGTCCCATATTGCTTAGCACCTTTTGAGACAGTCTCATATGTATATACGGTCTGATATTGTTATCAGCAGCTAGGGCTAGGGATTATATTATGGCTGTTGTAATGGTTTGTTTTGTTTTTGTTACATTTGTTGAATAAGGAAGGGCAATTTTAATCCTGTACAATGGATTTTGGTCATATAATTCCTTGTTATATCCTAGTAATATCGAGTGCCAGACTGGCTAGCGATAAATACATGTCATTTGTTTAACCCGGCTGTTTAATGTTCACATTAAGGTTAATTCACATTAGAACTATCGCCATAACCCTGGGTCCTCCCTATGACAATTCTTTGCGTTAGATTTGCAGTTCGGGTTAGGATTATCAATGCTGCCACATGTCGTCAGAGGTTGGAACTAAATCCTATGCATAACGTTTCCCTTCTACATATACGTGGTAATGGCGCCAGGTGGCAGCACCATACCGAACCCCCGCCGTACAGCGCTGCCACCTATGGGTAAAGGAGTTTGTCATTGATGGCTGTATATAGTCTGTTGTATCCTGTTGGGTTTGGATGTTCTACTTGGCAGTGAACCAGCACCATGACCTAGTATCCCACTCAGTCACATTATCCTGACACTGAGCCAACCAGTCCTTGCCATATCTTAATATTAATAATGCAGAGCGCCTGGCTGGGAAACAACAAGTATCAATTTTTAAGTCATTGGTTTGGCTCGACCACGGTTCAAACATGGTGGTTGGCTCAGTGACGGTGGTTTGAATCCCACGATCTACCAAAGCGGGAGATGGATGCTCAACTCATTCGGCCATAGTGGCTGTCTGGTCCCACCACGTGGTTGTAGGGCTCATTAGTGACGACTGCAATATGTAATAAAAAGCAAAGAAAAGTAATAGACAATTAGTGTCAGTAACTAGGGCTTAAATTGCAATGAATCCTCGTTTTCTGGATCCTCCTCACCCGTTATTTAATTACTATTTCTCTTGTTTTCATATTTGACAAATTTACTTCAGAGAAATGTTGCCGTGGTTTCTATACTCTCAGTTTTCATAGGTAAATACCGGGCGCGATGGCTGAATCGGTAGAATGCAGGCTTCGCATACGGGAGATCGGGAGTTCCATTCTTGGTCAAGTCAAACCAATGACTTACAAATTTATACGTGTCGCTTCTTAGCCTGGTGCTTGGCATTAATACGATAGGGCAAGAACTGGTTAGCTCAGTGTCAGGATAATGTGAGTGAGTGGGATATCGGGTCATGGTGCCGGTGACTGATTTCCCAGTGGGACATCACTATAAAGTCACCATGAGTGAACACTGTCACAAGTCGGTCCCCTTCCTGATATGACCTTAGATATTGCGAGGATGTAAAATTCCAACAACCAACCAATCATCGGTAAATGATGGTTGGTAGTTGCAAAGTAATGACAGTCACTGCTACAACCTTGGCACTAAAAGAGACCAAACCCATGAATAAATAATGCTCCACTCAAAGAAGAAAAATGGATCACGCGGAATTGATGGGTTCTTGCCGCCATACTAAAAGAAGAGGAGTCAGAGTCCTGCACGAAAATAACGCAGGTTAACAAAAGAGGCCTAGGTGACGGAGGGTTAACTTTTATGGGGTTGACGGTGCATGGACGGTGCTGTATCAAAGCCCGCAATTCAGGACTCTGAAGCCCCGGTCCCACAGCCTTTAGTGGACGTAGTTGAACGTAGATGAACGTAGTGGAGGCTATCGTGGGTCAAACTTGGTGTCAGTTTGTTAAACTATGTTCAGATATGTTAAGGTATGGCATGTTTTGGTTGATGAGCCACCAAGTGATACGGATAAATATGTTATGGTACGGATGATGGTACGTTCAACTACGTTCAACTATGTTAAACTAATTTCAACTATGTTAGCCTCCACTACGTTCAACTACGTTCAACTACGTTCACTAATGGCTATGTGACCACGGCATGCACCATGTGGAATGGCCATGGTTTTGTGTGGGTCAAAGTATGCTAGAGTATGCTAGAGTATGCTAGAGTATGCTAGAGTATTCCTACTTCGAAATTCAGCCGATAACGTACCGCTTTTGAACATGCCCAAAAATTAAATCACAGATCATGCCTCACCCACCTTATTACCAAGTTAACATCAAGGGCAAGTACGGATGCTGGTATGTTCAACTACATTCAACTACTTTCAACTATGTTAGCCTCCACTACGTTCACCTACATCCACTAACGGCTGCGTGACCAGGCCTTTAACATTGATACTAGATCGGGCGCGATGGCCGAATCGGTAGAGCGAGGGCTTCGCGTATGAGAGATTGGGAGTTTGGCTCCCGTCGAGTCAAACCAATGGCTTATAAAATTGATACTTGTCCCTTCCTAGCTGAGCGTTTGGCATTAATAGGATAGGGCAATGACTGGTTACTGGTGACTGTTATGATAATGTGACTGAGTGGGATAATGGGTTATGGTGCCAGCAGCCTGATTTCCCAATGGGGCAGCACTATGAAGTCACCATGAGTGCACACTGGCACAAGTCACTACCCATCCTGATATGACTGTAGATGTTGCCAGGACGTAAAACTCCAATATCCATCCAACCAACTTAACATTGATACCAGATCTTCAAGCAGATGGTGTCAATTTAGCAGAGCGCTATGTTGTCAGAGTGGTGGGCGTTATGATAGGATTAATCAGCTAATGGATACTGGTGTAGTGGTATGCACTTGCCATCGTGCATCGGTTCCAATAGACTACATCACCATTCCAGCGGCGCGGTGCATTGTGGGATGCGTGGAAGAAAAACAAACCTGTGAGAAGCACATGGCACATGCTAATACACTGGGTGCAGCTATGAAATGTGCTAGTTTCAGCTCATCTCAGCTCTTGTTTGAAACATAGAATACCAACTAAAAATATAAAATATATAATAAATTAAGATATTAATCTTTTATCCAGCATTGCATATACATCAATATAATCAGCACATCTTATGCCATGTGCATTTAGATTTAGACAAATTTTGGCACTCAGACTAGTGTTAGAGCCATAGCCAGTCAGTTTTACTTATTTTATTCATGTTTTTATTTATATCCTATGGTTAATGACATATGTAGAACTAGAAAATGAGTAGGGTTAATCAGATATTGGTTACATATTTCTCTTTATATTTAGAACAAGAATTAATAATGGTGTTGTGGATATCAGCCTTAAAGGGACTGATTGTTTTGGGTGGAATTGTATGTTTCTTAGCTCAAAATGTTTAACTATGGCTACTTTTGTCTTATATATATTCATTAGATCATTATATTGCATGTGTGCATACATGTTGATGCCAAATTGTTATGTATTTCTATTAATTTTGAATAAAATCTAAGTTTTGCCCTACGCGTATCGGCAAACCCAATGGCAGTACGCATTTGCGTTGCTGCCAACGCCATTTTCAGCGCATGCGCAGCCGGAACGGTTATCTCGTCTATACCTCTATGTTTGTATATAGCATGATGAGAGCAAATATAGCACAGCTATTGCATCCAAAACCATAGGGGTGGCCGAATGAGTTGAGGGCCCGCCTCCATGTTTTGGTACGTCGTGGGATTCAAACACTTGAAACTCGGCATTAACCCTTTGGTTCGAACCCTGGCCGAATCAAACCAAATGACTTAAAATTTATGTTTGTCGCTACCTGTAGCCTCGCGCCCGAATCAAACCAAATGACTTGAAAATTGATACTTGTTGGTACCTCGCCTCGCATTTGGCATTACTAGGATAGGGCAAGGAGTAGTACAATGAGGAAGACTAATTGCCCATGATTGAAATTTCTCCTGTTTAATGAACTATTGAAATACAACAAAAAAAGCACAACCAGACAGAATGGCTGAATGAGTTGATTGTCCCTCTCCCTTTTGGGAGATCGTGGCATTCCAATCCATGGTCAAGTAAAACCAATGACTTAGAGATTGATGCTTGTCGCTTCCTAGCCAGGTGCTCAGCATTATTAGGATAGGGCAATGACTGGGTGGCTCAGTGTCAGGATAATGTGACTGAGTGGCATATCAGGTCATGGTGCTGGTGGCCTGGTTGCCCAGTGGAGCTGCACTATAAAGTCGCCATGAGTGCGCATTATCACAAGCTGGTAACTGTCCTGATATGACCTTAGATGTTGCCAGGATGTAAGACTCCAACAAAAAGCCCAACAAACCAACACAAAGTAAATTTGTTAATTTTATATTTTTAATCTAGAAAGGGAATTAAAACAAGAATAGGGTCTTCTCATTACATACATGTTATATCCGTCTGCCTTGCCATTCATGACGTCACCACCGCAGGGAGAGAGGAGGCCGGGAGATCCATTGAAAGGTGAGCACATTTCCTGGTATGTCTCTGTCCTGCGTGACCTCTGTGACCTTCTTGACCTCACAGCTCCGATGCTGGTCTCTCGGCGTATCCTACGAGTGCGGTGCGTGTGTAAAACGGGAACCAGCGAACTTCAAAGCCTGGAACCAGCGCCTTCTCCCCACTTTCACAGCACGGTGCAGCTTAGATAAAGGATCATACCTTACATAAAAGCTGGCGAAGAATTTCGACATGCTGGGGGAATGCACTGAGCTCATGAATTCTGAATTTAAGAAGCAAAATATATTCTTCACATACATCTTCATATTTCCCCGCTACTTCTGATTTGAAAAATGTAATAAAACACATACTCTAACACACTTTAAAAGTGAAATCAACGGCCTTTTATCACCGCCATCTTGTCTTTTTGTATTCTCTCTCATTTTGCCAACTCTGTGCTGATACAAGTAGCAACTTGAATCTAGGACCAGAGATTGTACTTCCTGTTCCATACTAAAGCTATTTTCGCCCGTATTTATACTACGTTGTCATTCACCCTTCTACTGCAAGTATGGGGTGATTCTTTTATCTAGGTGCCGATGGCTTCAGCAGGAACGCTGGTCACGAACAGCGCCCCGCCTCCATTCAAAGATGGGCTTGGAGAGTGGCGGAAACGCCCATTTGTTGGCAGTGGCTGGTTACTGGCGAGTATGGCAGGCAAAGGCAATAAATAGACACACTTGCTATCCGGACCGCACTTCGCCCACACCTCTCTCTATAGCCTCTCCGCTGGCCATGCTCCTCCTTGATATTGTCTGAAAAGAGTTTCAGGAGGGGGAGCCTGCCAGCATTTCACTTTCTACTCTTACTCAGTCCATGTCTTTGGCTCACCGGCTGGTCACCATAGAGCAAATAGACACAGTCCTTTGACTCAACTCTCCTCATTTCTCTTTCCTATACTCTACCCTCTTTTTTCTCTCCCAAGCTTACTTCTCCCCCTGACCGAGGGAGTTGTTTGCTTGGGTGGGGCCCTTTAATTTTATGTTTCTCTCGCTTTGTTCTCGTTGCTGGAACCACTGGACCCATCTTTACCTGTTCCTTCCTCGGAAACCCTTGCTGCTATATGCTGGATACAAGTGCTGTGCTACCACTGGACCAGAGTGATTCTGGACTGCCCCAATGACTTGTCGTTTAATCGTTGTAAAGACATCCCCAGCTTGTGCAACCGTCCCACCAGAAGATTATTCTTCAACCAAAGATTGGGCCGATTTATTGGTGCCTCTCAAAAATACTGTAGTTCTGCAGCCGGTAACCGTTGTAAGGTTACAAACACCCCAGAAGTCAAGGCTTCATAGACAAGGGATACATAGAGTTATAACTGCCTCAGTGTCTCTCTTTTCTTTCTTTAAAAAAAAGTAGAAGCTCTTCAGGATTATCTAGATGTCTTATTAAAAATAGGTTAATTTAGATAATTGTGCCAACCTCTTTGGGGACTTGCATGGAAAGGAGCAATCAGTCGTGTAGTCATCATCATTCTTGTAGCTGGTGAAACAGAAGTGCCAGTGTGGTTGTAACGGTGGAGGTGCATTGGCTGATCTTGAGTTTGGTTTAAATAATAATAATCGATTCGTGAAAGAAATAATTGCTACTTTTGAAATAAAAACATCAATGTGATAAAGGTTGCTCTGATGTTCCCATTTTTAGTCCAGAGTACCTTTTAAGGTGATAATTAACTAACTTTAGAGATATTTGGAATGGAAAGATGCATCATAATTTGTACATGGATACCTGTTGAAACCAAGTACAATATGCCTTTTCTATGGCAATATGTCTGTTGAAACCAGACTGTTAATGTTTATAACGGGAAGAACCCCCAAAAAAATGAGGAACAAGAACACTACTATCTAAATCTATGATCACATGTAAATAGATTATTAATTTAGACAATTCCAGGATATTAAAAATATACAGACGGATGCAGTATGTGACCTAGCAACCCGCGAGGTGACTAGCAAATGGCTGCACGCAGGGATGGTATTTCCATATGGCCTATAGTTATAAATGCCACCACCCTACCATTACCAAGCAACGGACAGTGTGACAAGCAGCCAGGGCCATTCCGCTAACATTGCATTCATAGAATTTCAATTCTAAGGCCCTGTCACACTTTACCGGATTGAGGAAATTAATTGAAACAGACAAAACATATTCTAATCCGGTGTGATTCGGACTTGAAATCTATCGATTATGTAATGGATGGGTAACAGATGGTAACCGACGGGTAACAGACGGTAACGGACGATAATGGTTGATAACATTTCCAACGATCAATGGACAATTCAGTATACAAAAAGAACTATAACGAAGGGCAACGGACGTGTAATGGATATGTAACACACGGGAATGGACGGTAACAGAAGGGAATGGACGGCAATGAACGGTAACGGACACGAACGGACGGGTAACGGACGGGGACGGACCGGGAACGGACGGGGAACGGACGGGGAACGGACGGGGAACGGACGGGGAACGGACGGTAAAGGATAATAACCGCATACGTCAGTCCGGCGCAATCCATTACAAGTTGTGTGTATGCTCAAAACTACACACTACCATCCTTATTAATGGCCCTGTCACACTACAAGGTTTCTCATCGGCGACACGTCAGCGTTGAAAATAAAATTAAAGCGTCCAGAAACACTTTTAGGGGAAATATGGGGAAATTGGATGTTGGCGCAGCGTGTGAGTAGCGTGTTGGTAGCACGGCCAACGGGTGGCGAAGTTTCAGCAAAACAAAAACAATTTGTAATGGTCCGGTTGTCGCCACGACGGTGGGGCGCGCGCGGCGTGTCGACAACGTTACGGCAACTTTCGGCCAGCATGCAGGTAGCGACAAGCGGACGTGTTAGCCAATGGATGATACCGTTTCAAGTGCTTTAAGGCCCTGTCACACTACGACGTAATGACGTCAACGTAGGGAGAACGTGAAGAACGTTGAACTTCTCGGCGTAGTATGCAAATTTGGGCACGAGTTGAACGTGGATGCAGCGTAGTGGACGAGATCGTAACGTCGGTAAAGCGTAGTGATACCGTTATTCAACAAGATAGGTCAACTTCATTACGTTCACGGAACGTTATGAACGTTATTCCATCGCCAGAACGACGTTACCTGATGGCGAAACGTTGAACGTACGTTCTCCTGACCTTCTCCTGACGTTATTATGACGTTATCCTGACGTTATCCTGTCGTTATCTTGACGTTCCCATTACGCTGCGTGGACGTTTCCACCGGGTTTAATGTGGGTCAATGTAGTGCAACGTAGTGCAACGTAGTGCAATGTAGTGCAACGTAGTGCAACGTAGTTGAACGTAGTGACTAACGTTTTAATAACGTCCGTTTAACGTCATTGACGTTCATTGAACGTGAACAGAACGTGCGGCGAACGTAAACCCTTACGTTCAAGCTACGTCGAAAGTTTTGAACATGTCCAAAACATTGATATAACTCGACGTACCACGACGTAATGTGACGTAAATCGACGTCATTCTAACGTCATTCTGACGTCATCATGCCGTAACCCAACGTACCTCAACGTAATGACAAAAAATTACCACGTTAGGCTCACGTTGGCTCGTTACGTCATAGTGTGACAGGGGTATTAGGGCAGCGTTAATTGGCGTTCCGGTAGCGTGTTGCGAGCGTCCTGTCAGCGTTCTGGTAACGTGTTGTTAACGCGCTCGACGCGTCCATAACGTTATGCGAACACATCGGGACACCCGTACGGTTGATATAAATACAGGTCTACCTTTATATACCCAACCTGTGTGAGCTGACGACGCGTTCCCTAACCGTTCCATAAGCGGACCAAACACGCTAGCGAAACGCTATCAGAATGCTATCAGGGCCCCCACCAACGTTAAAGGAACGCCGTACATGCCCACCCAATGCCCAAAGTATCGAGAAACGCTACCAGGATGCTAACAGGGCCCCCGCTACCCGTTACGCACCTGTCCAGCTAACGTTACACATGCGCTGACCGGACGCACACAATCGTTTAAAACAATATCAACGTCAATCGACTTTACTGGACGTCCTCCCAACGGCGCAGCGTGTCAGTAGCGTGTTATTAGCGCGCGGCCAATGTTGTGGTAACATATATCGGCGCATTCTCTCTGTGTCTGTGTCTGTGTCTGTGTCTCTGGCTGTGTCTCTGTCTGTGTCTCTGTCTGTGTCTCTTTGTCTGTGTCTCTGTCTGTGTCTCTGTCTGTGTCTCTGTGTCTGTGTCTGTGTCTGTGTCTGTGTCTGTGTCTCTGTCTGTGTCTCTGTCTGTGTCTCTGTGTCTGTGTCTGTGTCTGTGTCTGTGTCTGTGGGTCTGTGGCTGTGTCTCTGTCTGTGTCTCTGTCTGTGTCTCTCTCTGTGTCTCTGTCTGTGTCTGTGTCTGTGTCTGTGTCTCTGTCTGTGTCTCTGTCTGTGTCTCTGTCTGTTTCTCTGTGTCTCTGTTTGTGTCTGTGTCTCTGTGTCTGTGTCTCTGTCTGTGTCTCTGTCTGTGTCTCTGTTTGTGTCTCTGTCTGTGTCTCTGTCTGTGTCTCTGTCTGTGTCTGTGTCTCTGTCTGTTTCTCTGTCTGTTTCTCTGTCTGTGTCTCTGTCTGTGTCTATGTATGTGTCTCTGTATGTGTCTCTGGCTGTGTCTCTGTCTGTGTGTCTGTCTGTGTCTCTGGGTCTGTGTCTCTGTCTCTGTCTGTGTCTCTGTCTGTGTCTCTGTCTGTGTCTCTGTCTGTGTCTCTGTCTGTGTCTCTGTGTCTGTGTCTGTGTCTGTGTCTGTGTCTGTGTCTCTGTCTGTGTATCTGTCTGTGTCTCTGCGTCTGTGTCTGTGTCTGTGTCTGTGTCTGTGGGTCTGTGGCTGTGTCTCTGTCTGTGTCTCTGTCTGTGTCTCTGGTCTGTGTCTGTGTCTGTTTCTGTGTATGTGTCTGTGTCTCTGTCTGTGTCTCTGTCTGTGTCTCTGTCTGTTTCTCTGTGTCTCTGTTTGTGTCTGTGTCTCTGTGTCTGTGTCTCTGTCTGTGTCTCTGTCTGTGTCTCTGTTTGTGTCTCTGTCTGTGTCTCTGTCTGTGTCTCTGTCTGTGTCTGTGTCTCTGTCTGTTTCTCTGTCTGTTTCTCTGTCTGTGTCTCTGTCTGTGTCTATGTATGTGTCTCTGTATGTGTCTCTGGCTGTGTCTCTGTCTGTGTCTCTGTCTGTGTCTCTGGGTCTGTGTCTCTGTCTCTGTCTGTGTCTCTGTCTGTGTCTCTGTCTGTGTCTCTGTCTGTGTCTCTGTCTGTGTCTCTGTCTGTGTCTCTGTCTGTGTCTATGTCTGTGTCTCTGTATGTTTCTCTGTATGTGTCTGTGTGTCTGTGTCTGTGTCTCTGTCTGTATCTCTGTCTGTGTCTCTGTGTCTGTGTCTCTTTGTCTGTGTCTGTGTCTGTGTCTGTGTCTATGTGTCTGTCTCTGTATGTGTCTCTGTATGTGTCTCTGTCTGTGTCTCTGTCTGTGTCTCTGCCTGTGTCTCGGTGTCTGTGTCTCTGTCTGTGTCTCTGTCTGTGTATCTGTCTGTGTCTCTGTCTGTGTCTCTGTGTCTGTCCCTGTATTTGTCTCTGTATGTGTCCCTGTCTGTGTCTATGTCTGTGTCTCTGTTTGTGTCTCTGTCTGTGTCTCCGTCTGTCTGTGTCTGTGTCTGTCTGTGTCTGTGTCTGTGCCTCTGTCTCTCTCTCTCTCTCTCTCTGAGACACAGAAACACACACACACACAGAGACACATAGTCACACACAGATACACAGAGACACACACAAATACACAGAGACACACACAGAGACACAAATACACACAGGGACACACACAGACACAGACACACACAGACACAGACACACACAGACACACACAGACACAGAGACACACACACACAGACACAGAGACACCCACACAGACACAGATACACCCACACAGACACATACATATACACAGACACATACACAGACACAGACACAGACGGATACACAGACAGAGACACAGACAGAGACACAGACAGAGACACATACAGAGGCACAGACAGAGACACAGACACAGAGACACAGACAGAGACACATACAGAGACACAGACAGAGACACAGACAGAGACACATACAGAGACACAGACAGAGACACAGCCAGAGACACAGACAGAGACACAGACAGAGACACAGACACACAGACACAGGCAGATACACAGACAGAGACACATACAGACACACATACAGACACACAGACACACACATAGAGACACAGAGACACACACAGACACACACACAGACACACACAGTAACATGCGAGCAACGTCCCTCCAACGCGCTTGTAACGTGTGTCGACGTCCGCCTAACGTCCTCCTAACGTCCTTACCCATAAATTTGCGTGCGCTGCCGGTCGTTGGGTATTTTTGACATGCTAAAAACATCTAGCGACCTGCTACGCTCGCCGATGTCCTCCGGCGACTGTCAACGTCCAGGATAGTGTACCGACGTGTACCGACGTTCGCATAACGCCCCGCTAACGTTTCCCGACGTTTCCCGACGTTTCGCCAAAAAAGGACACACGTCGACGCGCGTTGGAAAGAAACGTGGTAGTGTGTGAGGCCTATAAGCTTAAATTCCGTCTTGTAGTTTATTATATATATATATACATTTTTTTTTGTATATGTGTACGAAAAGGTATAACCCCGTTAAACCAAACTTGAAGGGACCTTAGAAATTTGTTTGGATTAACCGATCATTGGTTTAACCAAGCTTTGACTTTGACTTGGCATTATGAATGTACAATGTATGTGGACACTATGGTTATTGTTTTTTATGTCTATGCAATTTAACCCCGTTAAACCAACCTCGGTTAAATCAAACGATCGATTAATCTAAACTTTTGTTGGCGAACCTGTCAAAATACTACCATTTATCATATACAAAAGTCACAGATGACCTTAAAACCACATGAAATTTTGGTTTAACTGTATCGGAAGTGGCCTGGGGCCGAACATTTTGTTTGGACTAACCGATACTTTGGATTAACCGACTTTGGTTTAACCAACTTTTTTATATGATAAATGGTAGTATTTTGCCGGGCCGCCGACAAAAGTTTGGATTAACCGATCGATTGGTTCAACCGAGCTTGGTGTAACGGGGCTGTACTGTAAAATGAAAACTTTCTGTAACATATTAAAAGAAAAAACTCGAAGCATATTGTTTTATATATGATATGTATAGCTACTTTGTATAGCAACAAGTAAATAAACAATTGGAAATACGAAACAATTGTATTCAATGACTGCCCAATATGATCTATGGGCACATGTAGTCCACCAAGGGATATCATATAATCCACTCACCACACATGGTTTAGGACTCCATCAATTAGCAACTCTTTGTTTTACTTAAAGTTGCATAGTCCGATGAAGCATCAAATTTTCAAAACTACAACAATTACCTAGATTTGATTCTACATATTTAACTTAAATACTAACGTACCTCTTGAGCATTCAATGCCACATAGAAGGGAATACGGAAACAATTTAACAGAACCTGTTCCCGCAGAAGCCTATGGTGTCAGAGTTTTGGCATGCTTGCCGAAACTAATTTTACACGTTTATTCTTCAAATATCTCAAAAGTTATCTGCCTAAAATAAAAGTTACTTCAAACTAAAGTAAGGTAGATTATGACAATCAGTTTAATATATTTATCTCAGAAAAGTGACTCAAAACCATCGAACTATGCAACTTTAAGTCTATAAATTATATTGATGTCACTCTCCTCTCTGATACGTGAGCCCTAGCTTGATATTATAATTTCATCGGATTATGCAACTTTAAGTGGAATAACCTTGCTAAATAAAGACCGTATGTTCCATTGAATTCTCTATCTCCTAGGTTCCCGATAGTCAACCATTGAGGTTCAGGCAATTTTCTAGGCTAGGTATGTAGGCCTTGCCTTTCATAATTCGTATAGCACACTTCTTGGCTGCTCTGCTACATGACATGGCTAAGCATATTAAGTTTACTCGCCTAAAGTAGTTATTTTAATAATCAAGGTTCAAAGGACTTGCCTTCAAGGGCGACAATGAATATAATGACATTGAACATGTTTTAGTTCAATTAGCGTAATAACTTTCGGTGAGCTAATTGCCCAGCCCCAAAACACAGTAGGCCTAATGGGTTTCAGCAATCCCAGTGGAGTCAATCTGCAATTTGGGTTTCTTGCTACTCTACTGTTAGTTACCTCAAACCCTGGTCGAGTCAAACCAATGACTTAAACGTTGATACTTGTCGCTTCCTAGCCAGGCGCCCGGCATTATTAGGACAGGGCAAGGACTGGTGTGCTCAGTGTCACGATAATGTGACTGAGTGGGATACCAGGTCATGGTGCTGGCGGCCTGGTTTCCCAGTGGGACAGCACTATAAAGTCGTTATGAGTGCATACTGTCACAAGTCAGTACCCGTCCTGATATGACCTTACATGTTGCTAGGACGTAAAACAACAAACAAACTTTAAAAGTCGAATCGAGAGCATCCATTAGCCTCTATTTTATTGTTATTTTTAATTCATTCTCTCCCTACTCCGAATAGCCGATTTGTTTGTTATTTTACGTCCTAGCAACATCAAAGGTCATATCAGGATGGGCACCGACTTGTGACAGTGCGCACCCATGGCAACTTTATAGTGCTGCCCCACTGGGACACCAGGCTGCCAGCACCATGACCTGATATCCGACTCAGTCACATTATCCTGACACTGAGCCAACCAGTCCTTGCCGTATCCTAATAATGTTGAGCGCCAGGCTAGGAATCGAGAAGTATCAATTTTTAAGTCATTGATTTGATTCGACCAGGATTCGAACCCACAAACTCATGGGTTCGGATCCCCCGAACTCCCAAAACAGGAGACAGACGCTCTATCATTCGGCCACCCCATCTGGTCCGAATAGCCGCTGTTTAGGTTTTATGTTTGGGGGGGGGGGGGGAGGGGGGTCGCTAAGCGAACAGAGAAATCATTCTCTCACAGTTCCTCATCTCTATGCCAATATAGATAAAGACTGCATACTGGAAAAAAGGACATCCACAGCTTTAGAGTAGATTCCTAGCAAAGCAGTTTTTACTCCGCCTTAGACACCGTTGTCATCTAGGGAGGAGGTGAATATTTTACCTACTCTACTGTGTACTGTCATGCACCATAAAGCCACTAGATTGCGCCACCCTCGGGGCCAGCTGATTGTTTATCTTATATGTGTGTGTGCCTTACTTGTGTATCCCACATATTAATCTACTTTCTCTATGTCGAGTCCACGCAATGTACTGCCAAACTACCCACCAGGGCCGCATTCAGGGTCCGTCTCGGAGGCGCCGCGAAGATGGCCGTGACGTCACGCTAGTCTGAACCGCAAAGGCAGTTTGTTGTCTCGAAAATGGCCGCCCCTATAGCCGGCGGCCATTTGCAATGGAAAAGCTACGCTGTGATTGGCTGAAACCACTGAATACAGCGGCCATTTTCGAGGCGCTTTTCATCTCCAGTCTGAAAAGGGAGGCGTCTCCGAGACGTCAGCGAGACGCACCCTGAACGCAAATAGGCCAAAAAGCATCATCGAGACGTCTCCGCGGCGCCTCCGAGACGGACCCTGAACGTGGCCCATGTCGCACCTCAGCATAACATTTTAGCCCTTACTCATGTTTATATGCCAATGCTCTCACCATACCAAATGACAAGATGGGATGGCCGAAAGGAGATTCGTGGGATTCGAACCCTGGGGTTCGAACCCTAGTTGAGTAAAACCAATGACTTAAAAATGTATATGGATCGCTCCCCAGCCAGGCGCTGGCTCAGTGTCAGGAAAATGTGACTGAGTGGAATATCAGGTCATGGTGGTGGAGGCCTGGTCTCCAAGTGTGGCAGCACTCTAAAATCGGAATTACTACGCACTGTCACAAATCGGTACCCGTCCTAATATGACCTTAGATGTTGCCAGGACGTAAAACTCCAACAAACAACCAACCAACCACTATCTCAAATCGTCCCACATGGACGACCCGGATTGTGCCACAACACGCCCTCTGCCGGGTTAGTTGTTGACGTGTCCCCCTTGTGGTGCGGCGTAGACATGCTTTCCAGCCTCCGTGAAAGCCTAGAAGAGTGCAAGTGCAAAGAACCGGCGCAAGTCACGTGATCTCGAGATCTGCCCACAGTGATATGCCTTAAAGCCGCACAGTCCAATGGAAGCAGCCACTTCTAGAAACCAAAGCATTCGGGTAGATTTGATTTGTTTTGGTTGTTTGTTTGTTGGAGTTTCACGTCCTGGCAACATCTAAAGTCATATCGGAAATGGTACTGACTTGTGAGAGTACGCATTCATGAGGACTTTATAGTGCTGCTCTACTGGGACGGCAGACGGCCAGCACCATGACTCTATATCCCACAAGCTAACCAGGCGAGTCTCAGTGCCAGAAGAGAGGGAGTGGGCAGGAAGGAGGTGAGGGGGAAGCAGGACATAGCTCAGGCGGTAGAGTGTCCACCTGTGAAGGTGTTGGTCATCCCATCGATATTGCCCACTGGACCCATTTGCAGTTTGAGCTATTTTCCATTCCAACCAGTAGTCCACAACTGGTTCATCAAAGGCTGTGGTATGTGCTGTCCTGTCTGTGGGAAAGTGTACATCAAAGACCCCTTGATGCTTATCGGAAAGATAACCTATGTGGTGGCAGCACATTTCCTCCAAAATGCACCAGTCCAGGGTGTCTAAGACTAACATTCCATACGCACGAAAGTGGAATGTGGGAAGCACTTACCAGATGAGGGGCAAAAGGAGGTGAGTGTAAATGCGTTAACGTGATTCCATATTTCTGGAAGCGGCAATGGTTTTTCACATGGATGCATGTCTGGTAAATTGAATCGGTTAACCAGGCGGGATGGCCAAATGAGTTGAGCGTGCGTCTCCCATTTAGGTAGGTTGTGATATTAAAATCCACAAATTTGAACCCTGGTCGAAGCAAACCAATGACTTAAAAATTGATACTTGTTACTTCCTAGCCATGTGCTTGGCATTATTAGGATTGGTTGGCTCAGTGTCAGGATAATCTGACTGAGTGGGATATCAGATCATGGTGCTAGCAGTCTGGTCTCCCAGTGGGGCAGCACTATAGAGTTGCACTGTTACAAGTCGGTACCCATTCTGATATGACCTTAGATGTTGTCAGAATGTAAAGCTCCAACTATCAACCAATGTAGGTACCATATGCTTCCCTATATGTTATCATGGTGTAACATCTATCATTTAATCTTTTATTAAATTTCGATTATTTAACTTGACTTTGTGTGTAAATAATATATAGCCTTGCAACAGTGAAATGTAAAACAAGGGCAACCCAGTGTCCTTTTGTTAAGATGAGATCCATTATTAACATAAAAGTAGATAATCCAAGAAGAAGTGGCTTCTCTATGGAAAATATCGCCAATAGTAAGCACTGAAATTACGCCCCTGTCCAAACATCTGACAAGCATCCTTCAGATAACTGTACCATAGTAACAGCTCAAGTGGCGGCCACTCCTCTTCAAGTGTCACCCATCATCATCATCATGCTGTCGGTTGCGATGTGACAAAGACTGCTTTCATTACTTGACTGCCGCTCTCCATTTAGCTCTCTGCTGTGAGAGTGATGTCCATGAGTCGGTCTTTATGTCTCTCAGCTTCAGGTTTCTCTTGATGGTATATTTCATGAAAGCTGCCTGCAAAAGTGTTGAAGCGCTGCTGGCTTTTGCAAGTTACCAGCGGCACTCTCTCGGGGAGCAAATAGAGGTTTCACACTGGGAAGAACATGTCCAGACAGGCGCAAAACTATTTGTCCCTGCAGTGGCTGGTCGGGAGATGTTGGGAGTTCCACATATCAACCTCCCTTGATGCTGCCACAGTGACATGGTTTTCTGTTCAAGGTTTGCTCCCTTAGCCTTCGGTTCTGTCAAGAACCTGTACCACAAGGCAGTGGATTACAACTCTGCAGGTCAGGGGCGTCAAACTCCCTGAGGTATTGCAATACCTGGCACCCAGGGCACATACAATACCTAGTTCTATACCCTAGGGATGGCATTGCCCAGAAGGTTGCATCTCTGTCAGTAAGACCTCATTGTTTGCACATCATTGGGTCAACATGAGTTAGCACAACATACCAGATTCACACTTGGTATCTAATTCCCAGACGCTTAATATGATTAATACCAACAGTGAATAGCACCAAGTGTTGGGTAAAGTAAAGTTTGTTATATTTAACGACACCTCTAGAGCACATTGATTTTCATCTCATCAGCTATTGGATGTCAAACATATGGTCATTCTGACATATTTCTTTGGAGGAAACCTGCTGCCGCCATATAAGCTTCTCTTTCCGATAAGCAGCAAGGGGTATTTTATATGCACTTTCCCACAGACAGGACATCACATACCACAGCCTTTGATGAACGAGTTGTGAACGAGTTGTGGACGTTTTAGGTATGGTTTATAAATAAAAATAGTTCAAAATTCTAAAATATCTCCTTTTCACGAAACTCACTTGTGAAGCATTAAGAAAACTGTTTTAATCATATTTAAATCATCCAGTTATTTCTATAATATCATTATAATAATATTCCAATTATATAAGTAGCCCTATAAAACAACTCTAATAGTACCAAATTCCTTTGATCATGTTGGTAACTACATATGCATAATATTCAAACCAAGTTGTGAACCCATGCTAGATTATGTATATTAAGTGAAGCGATAATTAATATCAGATTGTTCTAACATGCTACATCAAATATAACCACTGGAGATAAGAACTCTGGAAAATTATTAATGTATTGGTATATTTACATGTATTACTGAATAGTTTTGGTATTATATATTGTATAAAGGGAGGTAAATGCTGAAACTAAATACAGCATATACAGTTGCTGCAGACTGTGGTGGTTGGTGATGGATGGTCAGTATGAGTACATATATGAAGACAGGTATGGTAATGGGCCATTAAAGTACTGGCTTTGGTGATGGCTGTAGGTGTGGATGGGCTGGTTGAGGTGGAGTTGATGTTGATGTGTCGGTGTGCTGATGGTGGTCAGTATGAGTACAGATATGAAGACAGGTATGGTAATGGGCTATTAAAGTACTGGCTTTGGTGATGGCTGTAGGTGTGGATGGGCTGGTTGAGGTGGAGTTGATGTTGATGTGTCGGTGTGCTGATGGTGGTCAGTATGAGTACAGATATGAAGACAGGTATGGTAATGGGCTATTAAAGTACTGGCTTTGGTGATGGCTGTAGGTGTGGATGGGCTGGTTGAGGTGGAGTTGATGTTGATGTGTCGGTGTGCTGATGGTGGTCAGTATGAGTACAGATATGAAGACAGGTATGGTAATGGGCCATTAAAGTACTGGCTTTGCTGATGGCCGTAGGTGTGGTTGGGCTGGTTGAGGTGGAGCTGGTGTTGGTGTTGGTGTTGATGGTGGTGTGGGTGTGCTGATGGTCATTATGAGTACAGATATGAAGACAGGTATGGTAATGAGCTATTAAAGTACTGGCTTTGGTAATAGTTGTAGTCATTGTGGGGCTGGTTGGGGTGGAGTTGGTGTTGGTATTGGTGTTGGTGTGTAGGTGTGTCGGTGTGCTGATGGTCAGTGTGAGAACAGATATGAGGATATATGCATAGGTATGAATTACTTGCAATACTTGGGCTAGCTCAGCCGGTGTGTCTGGTCACAGTAGAGGTTTGGATTTGTTGTTGGAGTTTTACGTCCTGGCAACATCTACGGTCATATCCGGAAGGATACTGACGTGTGTGTCTGAATGGCTGTTGTGATGCATCTAGTGTGTTAGCATGGAGTATTGCATACTTGTCGCCTTCCGCCTTTCGCTCTCACCACTTTTTTAGCAGAAATGCGAAAAGGAAAGCAGATGCGTAAGTCTCTCCCCCGCCAGTACATAGCCTCTCCTTCAGCTAGCCCTAGGTAGTGCCTCCTTGTAGCGACACACTTCAACTGAGCACCTTGCGGCCTCAGGCTGAACTACCAGGGACTCGGAGGAGGTCTGCCCCTAGAGATGTGGCATGTAGGGTCACCGATGTGTGGAAATGCGCTAGTGCCCTTCAACTAGACCCCGAGCTATGGGTTCAATAGCACCACTGCCTTGTGGTTACCAGTGGTTTGGTAAAGGCTCAAGCCCCAGTCACACCTCACCGGACTGAGTACCGGACACCGCCGAACAAAGAAGTTTCTAGTCTGGTGGTGTCTGGTGTCAAACTGTTGCAACGGCTGCCGGATGAAACGGATGCTAAACGGATGCTAAACGGATGCTAAACGGATGCTAAACGGACGCTAAACGGACGTCAAACGGATGTCAAACGGACGTCAAACGGACGTCAAACGGCCGTCAAACGGACGTCAAACGGACGGACCGGACACCAACCGGACCCCTACCGGACTGTTCACGGACGCGCCAAAAACCGAAGGACCGAATTCCCGCAGCACCGTCAACAGACTCTTGAGGATACAAAACGTACACCTAACAGATGCTTAACGGACATGAACCGGACGAAACGGACGAAACGGACTTAAAACGGACACCAACCGGTGGTGTCCGGTTCAAAACTTGTACCGGACACCGCCGGACACCGCCGGACACCGCCGGACAACGCCGGATGGGTACCGGGCATGTACTGGACATTGCCGTATTTCACCGGACAGTGTCCGGTTCATGTCCGGATCCTCAGTCCGGTAAGGTGTGACTGGGCCTTGTCAGGGAGTAAACCATGAAAGAAAATCAACACTTCTCTGGCAGCTCCGGCAGTCGACCTGGTACCAAACATACTGGTTCTTCCTTTCCTTTGGATCATACCAGTTAGACCTAGAGGGGATTCTGATGTCTTGGAGAGAAAACTCCAGCTACGCTTCAGTGTATAACCAATCAGACAAATGACGGACGCCAGGTATAAGTTCAAGCTGGTCTCTATAGCCATACAAGAGGATGTTCCTCAACCAACTCTACAGTCACTGCTCTATAGTCTACAAGAGTGAAGGATGCCAACAACTGCCTTGTGACAGTGCACACTCACAGTGACTTTATAGTGCTGCCCCGCTGAGAAATCAGGCTGCTGGCACCATGACCGGATTTCCCTCTCAGTCACATTATCCTGACATTGAGCTAACCAGTCCTTGCCCGGGACGTAGCTCAGACGGTAGTGTCCACCTGTGAAGGTCGGTCATCCTATCGATCCTGCTTAGTGGACCCATTTTCAGTTTGGGCTATTTTCCATTCCAACCAGTGGTCCACAACTGGTTCATCAAAGGCTGTGGTATTTGCTGTCCTGTCTGTGGGAAAGTGCATATAAAAGACCCCTTGCTGCTTGTCGGAAAAATCAGCCTATGCGGCGGCTGCAGGTTTCCTCTAAAGAAATATGTCAGAATGACCAAATGTTTGACGTCCAATAGCCGATGATAAAAATCAATGTGGTCTAGAGGCGTTGTTAAATAAAACAAACTTTCCGATATAATAAGCGTGGTAATATAATATAACAGTGGTAGTTTGGAGAAGTGACTATTTTCTACTGTGGGTAAATGAATAAAACGGACAATGTCCTCCACACCTCACCACCTGCAGGCAATATCTCCTAGTTCTAGTCGCCCTTCTGTCACTCTCCACACTTCTGTGAACCTTTGTAGACGCTCCGCCCCATCTAATTATATTGGTCCTCACCTGAGGGGTGCTCAAATCAGCCTTGTAATCGATGGCCCTGAATGGTGTGAGATCTTCCCACTGTCCTCGCCCTCCTTCTACCGAGCACGGTGGCCTAATCGGTAGATCGTAGGCCTCGCGTGCGAGAAATCGGGAGTTTGGTTCCCGGTCGAGTCAAACCAATGACCTATAAAATTGATACTTGTCACTTCCTAGCCTGGCGCTCTGCATTATTAGGATATGGCAAGGACTGGTAAGCTCAGTGTCAGGATAATGTGACTGAGTGGGCTATTGGATCATGGTGCCGGTGGCCTGATTTCCCAGTGGTGCAGCACTCTAAAGTCACCATGAGTGCACCTTGTAACATGACAATGAATTGACCCTGTTAATTATATATAGCTATTTTAATGATTACAGCTGTAGTAATGGCATGTATGTACTATCTATATATAGTACATATGTATATATAGTATATATATACAGGTATGCAGGTATTGCAGGTATAGCAATACCTCAGGGAGTTTAACGCCCCTGCCCTGCAGAGTTGTAAACCAGTGCCTTGTGGTACAGGTTCTTGACCGAACCGAAGGCTTAGGGAGCAAACCCTAAACAGAAAACCATGTCACTGTGGCAGCATTAAGGGCGGTTGATGTATGGAACTCCCAACATCTCCTGACCAGCCACTGCAAGGACAAATAGTTTTGCACCTGTCTGGACATGTTCTTGCCGGTGTGAAACCTCTATTTGCTCCCCAAGAGGGTGCCGCTGGTAACTTGCAAAAGCCAGCAGCACTTCAACACTTTTGCAGGCAGCTTTCATGAAATGTACAACCGGTCAAGTAATGAAAGCAGTCTTTGTCGCATTGCGACCGAAAGCATGATGATGATGATATATATATACATGTGTACTATTTATATATAGTACATATATATATAGTATATATATATACGCACGTGTGTGTAGAGCTAGTGCCAGCAGGTTAACTGACTGCAATGTAATTCATTTGTTCATGTGCTCAGGGGAGAGCGCTGGTTCATTCATGAATCAATACAATTATTGCACATTTCATGTTTTTCCTGCTGTTCCTGCTGTACTAACAACCACTTTAGCAATTACCAATCACTAACAGTAACACTACCGTCCCAGCGGTAACAATATCAATCTCATTGGTTTTGTTTTGCTATCGATTTTACATGCATATTAATTTATATATTCTCAATCTTCTAATTACGTATGTTGGCGAGGCAACATATTTAATTCGCAAGCAAGGCTAACGTAACCCCTCCCCCACCCACGCACGTGACCCGACCACTGTCCCGCAAACCTCACTTCGGCTCAGGCCCGCAGCAAGCAAGTCAGATTATTCCCACCTGCCCAACCCTTTTTTCTTGTTTTAAGGGTTAAGTACTGATTTCACCAATTGACTCTGTTATCCTGCATTAAATGTCTTCCTCATGTTGCTCCAGCAAGATGCCCAGTCGCATTTGCCAACTCCGCCAGCCAATTGACGAACAATAGGGAAGCCAGCTCTGCCTTGACTACGGTGCCAGTCACCCGCATCCGAGCCAGCCTCACACACCTCTGTGGCATTCTCTGTTTGTTATCTGATTATGATGTGATGACGATTAGGATAACTTTATGATATTACTAAGATTGAGTAATCATTGAATAAATATAAGTATATAAACACGCCTTCTCTCTTATCTCCGAGCGCTGCTAATTATAGCTCACCTGAGTGAAAGGGCGGAAACATGATGTTAGTATCTGTAGATTTACAAAAGTCTGTATAAAAAAAAAACCCACACAACCCTGAACGATAACCCTGGCGGTAAGTGAATTAGGTTAATGAGCAGAGGGAGCGATGGCGCCACCGTCGGAGCTGAGGTTGAGTAGGTTGGAGCAGTAGATGACTAACCCGAGGCTCCATCACCCGATTAATGGCGGTTCATTTAGGGAGGTGGTCGGTTTAGGGAGTTTTTCATTTCATTACAATGTGTATTGTATGGGCGATTGTTTGGAACCCAAATGAAGCATTCGATATAGGGAAGTGGTCGATCTGGCGGGTTGGTCGTTCTGTGGAGTTCGTCGGTTAGACAGCTTTTCACTGATATATATATACATGGGCTGTTTTAGTTCGGTTTTATGCCGGCAGAAGGAGACTCGAGTTGGGTTGGGTGGGTGGGTAATATTTCATAGCTGCAGGTGCTTGTCCCGGCCTTGGTTGTGGAAGAGGGCAGACTAACCAGACTCCTGGTGGGGGGGGGGGGGGAGGGGATGGTGGAAGAGGAGTGGGGGGGGGGATGTAGGGATAGTGGCGCCACAGCCGGAGGTGGCGAGAAGGCATAGTTCCAAGCTGAAGCGATGGATGGTGTGCATCTCCTCCATGAATCATCACACAATCCCCAATTACAAACCTATACAAATACGACTAGGTAAAAAAAAAAAAGAATTAGATTAACATTTACTCAAGCACTAAGTAAAACAGAAGCTTACTTCGCCCTTTTCGGCCATCAGTCACTTTCTGTTCACCTTTTCAGTGAGATCATTGTGAGGAAGATTGATTCAGATAAACCTACAAGGTCACCGTGGTGGTTTCTAATCACTCGTAGACTGGTTGGTTGTTAGGAATTTGATGTCCTAGCAACATCTCGGGTCATATCAGGACGGGTACCGACTTTTGACAGTGCACACTCATGGCGAGTTTATACTGCTGTCCCACTGGGAAATCAGGCTACCAGCACCATGACCTGATATGTCAGTCAGTCACATTATCCTGACCCTGAGCTAACCCGTCCTTGCCTTATCCTGTTAATGCCGAGCGCCTGGCTAGGAAGCGCAAATATCAATTTTGTAAGTCATTGGTTTGACTCGACCGGGAATAACACTCCCGATCTCCCTCATGGGAGGTCTGCGCTCTACCGTTTCGGCCACCGCGTCCGGTCACTCTCAGACTGATCCCGGACTGTACTCATTAATGACTTCCCATGAATTAACTTAATCCACTGCACTAAATTAGCACAAAGGACACACTTCCGGAGATAGACTTGTAAATCTCTCACAACACCAACAAGAAATAACCCGAGCAGCATTCTAGATTAATGGTTCCAGCTGCCTCCAAGGTATCAAGAGTGCAGACTCATTAATGCAAATTATGCATTTCCCGAATGAATTCAATAGATGATTTCCACAACCAACCTGCCATCTTACATCAGTCGGGAAACCCACTTTTGTGCATAGCAGCTGACCGTGCAGCATGTTCTATGGAAAAGGTCTTTTAAGCGATTTCCACCACCAACCTGTCCTCTCACATAAGTTAAAGAATTACTTTTGTGGATAGCAGCTCACTGTGCACCACGTCCTATGGAAAATGTCGTATAGATGCGCACTCATGGCGACTTTATAGTGCTGCCCCACTGGGACATCAGGCCACCAACACCATGACTAGATATCCCACTCAGTCGCTTTATCCTGACACTGAGCTAACCAGTCTGGTTACACTCCATTATATCCTATTAATGCTGAGCGCCAAGCTAGGAAGCGACAATCAAATATACTTATGTACTATATAATGGTGTACACACTCTTTTACAAACCAGAAAAATGGGATAATATATACGCATGTGCTATATAATGGTCTATATGAATATAAGCGCACACTATTGTACAACGCAGAGGATAAGGTTTTGTATGAATATAAACAAGAACTTATTCCATACTAAGTCTCGCTGCTTATTATGCATGTACTTACCCCATTCATTCCCTAGTTCTCCACCCGGACGCGGTGGCGCCACTGGCGTATGTTTGTTTGTTTGGTTGTTGTTGTTTTACGCGGTGGCGCCACTGGCGTACATTCGCCTCCAGCCAGAATACATAGTTTATGATTTTGCTTTAAACCTTGGAGGAAAATGGGAGTGTTTCAAGAGCGCGCAACAATAATTCACAGGTGGCGCCACTGGGCATGTGTGAAGTCACTTCCCTACAGTGGTTTCGTATCAGTTTACATTCGATTCGTACATAAAATAGAGTGCAACTAAAATATCAGTGGGTAATTGCCATGGTTACTCGCATAATGCATTATATATATAGCCCACGAGGAGCGAGATGTAGCTCAGGCGGTAGAGTGTCCATCTGTGAAGGTGTGGATCATCCGATCGACCCTGCTCAGTGGCATTTGCAGTTTTGGCTATTTTCCGTTCCAATCAGTGGTCCACAACTGGTCCATCAAAGGCTGTGGTATGTGCTGTCCTGCATATGGGAAAGTGCATATAAAAGCCCCCTTGCTGCTTCTCTTCAAACCAAAGTAAGGTATATTGTAACAATCAACTTAATATATTTATCTCAGCAAATGAAAGAAACTCAAAACCATCGGACTATACAACTTTAAGTTTGGATGAGATCAGGTTCACTGTATCATCTAGTGGGTTATAATATCGGCGATGCCTGTGATATTGTTTTTAAATTTGCATTGTCCGATGTTTTTGTGCTTCTGTAATTTTTTCTGAGATAAATATATTAAATTGATCATCTGCCTTATGTTAGTTTGAAGCAACATTAATTTAAATGGCTAAGTTTTCAGATATTTGAAGCGCAAACATGTCACATTAGTTTTGGCAAGCATGCCAACACTCTGACATCATAGGCGTCTGCAGCAACAGGTTCCATCAAATTGACTCAGTATTCCCTTCTTATCTGGCACATGTTTCACAAGTGCACCACTATCTAAGTCAGATATGTGGAGTCAAATCTAGATAATTGCCTCGGTTAAAAAAATTGATGTTTTCATCGGACTATGCAGCTTTAATATATTTATCTTAGAAAATGACAAACCCAAAACAATCGTACTATGCAACTTTAAGTTGGCTGCCCAAAGGGAGAAACCTGGACCCCCCCTCAGTAGATAACAAACAACCACAAACCATAAAAAAAAAAGACTCCCGATCTGAAAAAACACAAAAATATATATGTCAAAAAGGGAGACCATGAAAACACCCTGGGTCAAAACCCCAGAAGGGCATGTGATAGGTCATGGCTCACAAACTAGGCTGCCACAACGGCGTAATCTGGACCACCCTCAGTAGATAACAACCAGCTACAAACTATTTACAAGCCTATAAATGTAGAGTAAGCTAGTTCATAAGCAGTATTAAAAGTAAAAACTAAAACCAAAAAACTAATATACTATTCGTACCCACTACAAGGTTGATCAGAAAATAAAAAACAATACACCTATCAGAACACCTGATACTAAATAATCACCATGTACCTGCTACTGTGTGAGAAACAAAAACATCTTATCACCTCCTACTGTGTGATAAGATTAAACCAATACTACAGCTGGCCAGCATTGAAAACAAGCACTTGAGCTTACATACCTTGGACAGTATAAACACAGCATCAACACAAATTTAAAAAAATCACTGTCATCAACTATTGGGTGATAATATCGGTGATGCATGTGATATTGCTTTTAATGTTTCTCTGTAAAGGCCCTGTCACACTACGACGTTTCCCACCAACGCGCGTCGATGTGTTTCCTTTTTGGTCGAAACGTCGGTATACTCGGGACACGTTACCGGCACGTTACCGGCGCGTTACCGGCGCGTCGGTACACGTTGAGGGATAGCAACGTGTGAATGGACACGTTGGCGCGCGTCGGCGCACATCGGGTCGCGCCGATCGTTTTGTGCTTGCACAAAACTTTCGATGTGTGCCGACGCGCGCCAACGTTTTGGATCGCGCGTTACTGATGCGTTGTCAGGACGTGGACCCACATTACCAGCGTGTTGCCGGCCTGCTCGAACCACGTTGAGCAACGTCCATCAATGCTGGGGATTATTCGCCAAACTGCATTGGACGTGTTGCTGGCATGTCTTGACATGTTGCTGGCACGTCTTGACGTATTGCTGGCATGTCTTGACATGTTGCTGGAGCATCTTGACGTGTTGCTGGCACGTCTGCCGCACGCCTAATGACGCGAACCTTTAATGACGCGCTACCCCCACGCCGTTGGCGCGCTGATAATACACTGATGGCACACTGGGAACCCGCTGGCGGGACGTTGACACTTTGTTCCGCCGCATGTCGAACCCCATTGGCCACGCGCTCATAGCACGCTACTAACACGCTGCGCCCCGTCAAACTTTCTCCCAAAACGCCGAAGAGTTGGACTTGTGTTGACAGGTTGCAAATATTTTGCATGTTGCCGGTACGCCGGTGAGAAACGTCGGAGTCTGACAGGGCCTTAACACGCGCCCACATCGAGTTAATGCAGTGTTAGAGGAAGGTCGACGACACCATTATAACGGAGCCCAGAAGAATGTAATCTAGTAGAACCGTTGCACCCTGACTCGTGGATACATTAATTGCCATCAAATTTGACAGTGCCTATGAATTCCAGTCTTCTTCGAGGCAATTAAATGTGAGAGAGGGTGCGTTAAGACTAAAAGGGCTAAAACAACTATGCCTAACTAGAACTATCATTATTGCATTTGATCATTTAAAGTTGTATGGTCCGGTGAAATATTTATTTTTCAAAACCAAAAACATGTATCTTCATTTGATTATATATATCCAGCTTAGATATTGGTGCATTAACTAGTGATTTGGGACAGCATATATCAAATAATTAGTGAATTTAATACGTTAGGTGACCAGGCTATCTTTTATTTAGGTCATTCGACATCATGTGGTCATCGCGAGATGTCAATACCAGTCATAGCGAGAGGACTTTTGGAAAGCTTGTCGAAAGTGTTTTGGGTTCTTTCAGCTCAAATTGCTTCAAAACTAGCCATTTTTCATCAAAATGAGTCCATACTAATAATTAGTAGGTCATAGCAATCAATGTGATATATTTATCTAAAAAATAAGACAAATTCAAATGTGATCGGACTATCCCACTTTAAAGATTTGTAGATTTTGAAACTGACTCTTCTGCATCAACCCAAACAAACAAACAACATACACTGTAAACTAAATCAGTAGTGGCAAAGTAGACCAAAAAGACCATCTACAATGGAATGAGCCTGGAAATGATTCTAGTTGCATCCTACTGAGGTACATGATTAATCAATATTAACCTACTTACTAACTCAATAGGCCTCACCTGAGATTACCATAAACACAAGTTCAATCACAAAGGCCAACCCTACATCCCCCATCACCCTTTCAATGAGTATGTTATTACTAGAAATATAATCAGTTATGGACCACCTCCTACTAACGCCTACCATGCTAGTCTAACATAGTTACCTCCCAGCATGTTTCTTTTTTCTGTTATCTTGTTCTTCAGCTATCATTCATGTACCGATGTTTTGCTTATTTTCCTGCAATTGTCTATCTGTATATTGTTGTAGATTTGTTTACTGTGTAGAGGAAATTGTGATTAGGGCTGGAAGTCCAGTGCAGTAGCACTGACCACATATTATTCAGAGGAATAAAAGCAGTTGAACAAAAAAAAAAAAAGTAATTATGGCCTAATCTAGGTTAGGGGAGTTCTTAATTCAAGAGCTATGACTAGGCACACTTATAAACCGTGCATAATAATAATAATAATTATATACACCGTGCATAATAATAATGTCAATATGTCTCATAATATAATTATTTCAACATGATCATTATACATATTTAACCGTCGGGCTATTCCACCCCCGCTTAAGGCGACCCTACGTGTTAATATAAATAATTGTTTCCATGTGAATGACTTGTGCCTCCTGCTGCCGGTTGTCTGTCATCCTGCCAGCCTGACCCTTGACTAGCAATGTCCGAGGTGGAGAGTTCGACTCCTGACAGACCCTGGGCAGAAGGCCCTTAATTAAATAAGATTATAGAGCAATCCAAATAGCAATCTGAAGTTGACCATAGCGGTTAATAATATAAGTCTGGAGGACAGTAAAGAATGCAAGGAACGTTCATGTCACTTCTTAGGAGCTCACCATTTTATTCTTACCTCTTACTAACAGAATGAATTGATCAATAAAACCTATGTTCTTAGTTAAATATAGTTCAACAGTGGAATGTATGTTATAAGCCAAATCCCCTCCCATATAATTAAGTTAAATAAGTTTGGAATTTCCATAATAAAATCCTAAATATTCGGCTGAAACATCGGAGCGTGCAAAAACACGTCCGATGGGTCTGGCTCCGAAGGCCCGACCTTCTATCGTTGCTAGGATAGTCACAATCGACGTATCCAAGCAACGCTTTACAGCAGGGAACCCTGCCTCGCAAAATGCGCGCCCGCGCAAAATGCGTGCCCGCGCCAAATGCGCGCCTGCGCACAAATAATCGGTCGAGTAGTCTCACCCACTTCACATACAAGTTGATATTATATCAGTAATATTTCAAATAAAATAGGAGAAATCAGAAGAACAATACTTATGAGGTGCTTTCCCGAGTTAAATATAACACATCCATTACGCATACGATAAACATAATAAATAATAACAAATAAAAAAGAGAAGTACACAGTATATTAAAATTACCTTTAATACTTCAAATTGGAGCCTATAATATATATTATATTATTAGGTTATACTATGACTATTAGGTTAGACCACTGGCTTCCCGCCAGGAAGGTCGGGGGTTCGAATGCCGGCCGAGTCAAACCAATGACTTACGAAATTTATACTTTTTGCTACGTAGCTTGGCGCTAGGCATTACTAGGATAGGGCAAGGACGGTGGTTTGTTCAATGTCAGGATAATATGACTGGGATGGGTGGGATATCGGGTGGCCTGGTCGCCCAGTGGAGAAGCGCTATGCGAGTTGCCATGAGTGTGCACTGTCATAAGTCGGCACCCGTCCTAATTCAGGACACGAGACGGAACTACGTAGTATGGAATATTTATTATAAGCAATGGTATTCAATACAGTGTAAGGATGAACAATAGTGTAAGAAGGTAATGCAATAGGTAAGTGTGTAAAAAGCCTCTTCATGACCCAGGCCTCAACCCTCTAATCGTTAATAGTAGTGTCGCATGGGCCGGTAAAAAATATGCGTTGGTGGTCCGGAGTCTGGTGAGGAAGTGGGAGCACGGGCGGCGGAAATGACGTCAGAGAGGTCACCGGGTACAAGCGGTGGCTCCGGCACGCGTGGGGGTGTTGCCGCCTGGAGTTAAGGGAGGGCACTAGGGCAGACGTGCGGCGCGGGAAGGTGACTGGGTGTAGGGAAGGTTCTGTTCTGACTCGGTCCCGAATTACCCATATTGCCGCAGCAATATGCAAAATGTGACGTCAACAAACAAATTAGGGTGTGCCAGCGTTACTAACCCTGCTCCCTGATAAGCTCGGAGTTTTTGGATATCTGTTTTGTTCACGTGATTGTATCTATCCTTTTTGTTCAGGTCATTTTATTCCTCTGGATGATGACATCTCGTTAACGCTGAGCCACGTGGTTTTCCACTCCATTCAATATTCTTATTATTCATGACGAGACAGAAGTGGTATAATTTACATTCTATTCAATCAAACAGAACAATTGGTCAATCAAAAATGGTCACACTCAACCCTACCACTTGAGTAGCTTGTTTGTTAGTTGGGGGATGGGGGTGGGGGGTGGCGGCAGATTGGTGGGATAGGGTATAGAACCCTAATAGCAAAATACATTAAAACCTCTCTAACCGACTACCTCCACAGATCGACCACCCCCTATATTGATCGCTTTATTTGGGTCCCAAACGATTGCCCATCCAATACCATTGGAATGAAAGGAAAAACTCGCTAAACTGACCACCCCACTAAATTTAAAGTCGATCCCATGGTCGGTCGATTTAGAGAGGTTTTATTGTATATAACACTGTATAAAACGGACAACAATGAATACACACTCACACTACAAGTCGGTAACTGTCTCAATATGACTTCAGAATTATTTGTAGTAGGACAGTAAAACAAACCCACACAATCAATTAATAAATCAATGGAAACAATTGGTGGGAAAATCTGTACCGATTGCAGACAGGGTTCCTGAAATAAGTTTACTAGGACAAGCAAATAAACCTACACAATCATTCAATAAACTCAATCTACAGGGTGATGGAAATATTTGGTGGGAAAATGTGTGCCTGTAGACCCTGCTAGTTAAGCTAACCACTCTATTCGGGTGGAACCACTCTATTCGGGTACTTTCCCCGAGTGCATGTGATTTCATATGCTATATCTCCATAAAGAATGCATGGACAAATAATAAAATGCCTGATTATATTCAGATATTCATATCGCAACAGGCATCAAGCTCTTATCCTTGTAATATATATAATACAAAAAAGACAACTATATTGTATTTTTATTCTGGAATTTCACCGCCGCTCTCTTCACGTGTATTACACCCCTCCAGTTAAAGCTGAATAGTCCGATGAATCATCACATTTTCAAAAGCATTATTGAGAATTGTTTCTACATATCTAACGTAGATTCTAATGCACTTAATAAGCATGTCTTGCCACATATAAGGGAATACTGAGGCAATTTAGTCAAACCTGTTACTACTAAAGTCTATGCTGTCAGAATTTTGGCATGCTTGCAAAAACTAATTTGACATGTCTGTACTTCAAATATCTCAAAACTTAGCCATGTAAAATAAACAGTACTTGAAACTAATGTAAGGTAGATTATAACAATCAATTTAATATATTTATCTCAGAAAAATTACAGAAACTCAAAAACATTGGACTATGCAACTTTAAGCTAGTGACATCTATCGGCAGAATCTGGAACCACTCTATTCGGGTACTTTCCAGCTTAGCTGTCGGCGTCTATTGCAGACAGGGTTCCTGAAGGAAATTTACTAGGACAGTAAAATAAATCCACACAATCAATCAATCAATCAATCAATCAATAAACTCAATATACAGTGCGATGGAAATATTTGGTGGGAAAAACTGCGCCAATTGCAGACCGGGTACCTGAATGAAACCCTATCTGAGGTTGTATCGTTGTTGTTGCGCTAGCAGAATGCAGGTTACCAGGTTAATTAGGAGCTGCGCCTGACACGCATGCGCTCCGGTCTCATCTGCCTGCGCAGGCGCACTGCAGGGCTTGATAGGATATGGCACCGGGCTATGAGTATGAGAGGAAGACCATAACTTAGCGAGGATGGCAAGCATCAAGGGTGGGTTGATGAATAGTGGAATGAGACAAGGACGACAGGGGTGGGGTAGGGGTGGGGTGGGGGTGGGGTGTGGTGGGGTGTGGTGGGTGGGGTGGGGTGTTGGTTTGTGGGTGGGGGTGGGGTGGGGTGGGGGGGTGGGGTTGGGGGTCGGGTGGGGGGGTGGGGGGGGTGGGGTGGGTTGGGGGGGTGGGGTGGGGTGGGGTGGGGTGGGGGTGGGGCGGGGTGGGTGGGGTGGGTGGGGGGGGGGGTGGGGTGGGGGTGGGGTGGGTGGGGTGGGGTGTGGGGGGGTGGGGTGGGGGGTGGGGTGGGGTGGGGTGGGGTGGGGGGGGTGGGGGGGTGGGGGTGGGGTGGGGTGGGGTGGGTGGGGTAGGGGGGGGTGGGGTGGGGTGGGGTGGGGTGGGGTGGGGTGGGGTGGGTGGGTGGGGTGGGGTGGGGTGGGGTGGGGTGGGGGTGGGGGTGGTGGGGTGGGGTGGGTGGTGGTGGGGGGGGGTGGGTGGGTGGGGTGGGGTGGGGTGGGGTGGGGTGGGGTGGGGAGGGGTGGGGTGGGGTGGGGTGGGATGTGGGGGCCTGTTTCAGTTTGAGATTAAAGTTGCATAGTCCGATGGTTTTGAGTTTCTGGCATTTTCTGAGATAAATATATTAGGTTTATCGTTATAATCTAACATAGATTAGCTTGAAGTAACTTTTATTTAAATGCCTACTATTTGAGATGTTTTAAGTGCAAACACGCAAAATTAATTTTGGCAAGCACACCAAAACTCTGACACCATAGGCTTCAGAAGTATCATATTCTATTCATTAAATTGACTGAACATTTCGTTCTATGTTTTAACAAATGCTTTAAAAGTCCATTTTCTAAGTTAGATAAATAGGATCAAATATAGATTTTCTGTTTTGTTTTGAAAATGTGATGCTTTTATTGACCTATGCAGCTTTCTTTGACGTTGCACAGTTCGATGTTTTTGAGTTTCTGTCATTTTCTGAGATTTTTAAAAATATTTTATTTTTATTGAGGCTGTATTTATACTGTCCAGAGCATATAAGCCCGGGTACCCAGGCTTGTTTTCAATGCTGGCCAGTTGTAGTGTTGGTGTTATCTTACCACACAGTAGCTGCTGATAAGGTACTTGATTGCCTGCATTTCAGTAGCAGATAGATAGTTGGTTGGTATGGTTAGTAGCCTATGTTAGTTTGATTTTATTTTCTTGGCATATATGTATTTTATTTTGTTCTACTCTTATTACTAGACTAGCCTACTCCTATTTACATATCATAGGCTTGTGCGATCATTACAAAAAAAAAATCTTTTAAAGATTTTGTATTATATATTTTTATTATATATTTCTTTTATTGATAATATACTAGCTTGATCATTAGTATCTACCTTTCTTAAGTTTGAAGTAACTTTGCTTAACATGATATAACTTAAGAGGTATTTTAAGGGGAAGCATGCCAAAATCAATTAATATATAGGGACAATTCTCATTTTCACATAATAGATCATATATATCAATATACATAAATATATATTAATATTCAAATAATGAATTTTATATATCGATATATATATATAGATATATATATTTATATTCACAATATAGAGTATATATATCGATATATATTATATATATATGATGTGCATGTTGCGGCGGCAACATGGGTAATTTGGGACGCGGGACCGAAAGCCCTTCAGCCTTAAACTCTATGGACAACCGTGGCGCCACCTATACTCAACAAGACTCACTATCGAACTGATGCGCTACCTGGCGGATCCTTCACAAACTCGCCAGCGGAGGAGCCCGAGCAGCTCACACCGACCAGTGCGCCCGAACCTGCCGCGTGGCCACTGAAGCTTTGCTGTCTTTCTAGACCGCTACACCGACCAGTGCGCCCGAACCTGCCGCGTGGCCACTGAAGCTTTGCTGTCTTTTCTAGGCATTCATCATGCCTGCTACCCGCACCAAGCGTACCAGGGATCCAACTCCCGACTCCCCAACCGTGGTCGAACCCACGCCCGTGCGCAAGCCTCGTGGGAGGCCAAAATCCATCGTCTCACACGAGGATATAACAAAGAAACCCGCACTCGTTCAAGTCGCACCGAGGAGCGATGCGAGAGCACCACCACTGCCGATACATCAATACGCAGTACTAGCCGCCGTAGCTCCGGCCATGGCAGTGACGGCCTCATCAACGCACTCAACGGCTTCCAACAAAAAATGGACGAGAGGCTCGATCGGATAGCACGTAGTATGGCTGAACGGATGGATGAGTTCGAACGCACGGCGGAGAAACGGCGCCGAACCAGCCCGCCGCGCGAAAACCAAAATGGCCGCTCTCCCACCCGGGCACGCTCGCCTCGCCGGAGCCGCAGCAACGAGCGGCGGACTGACACGCTCGCGGCAGCCCCACCTTGCCACCGCAGCCGTAGCAATGACCACAACCGTGACACCGGCGCCAATGTGGCGAGGTCTGACCAGTACTACTACGCCACGCAATCGGACGGACAGAAAAAACGTGAGTTCGTTCCTTTTGACAACCCATTCCGTACCCCCGCTGCCATGGCCCGAGACCGAGCCACTTCCCAAACACCCTTCTATGAGCTACTATCAAATAATGACCACGAGGAGACGGATCGCACAGACGTGGTGAACGAGTTACTCGCCGTGGCCGGCACGGCCCTTGGCGACAAGAGAGGTAACAATATTATTGCACCGCATAGATATGTTATTCGTGGCCACCGTAGCACTAAAGTTGGCCTTGATCAGGCGACGTGGGCGGAATACTTTGCCGCACTGTGTAGAATGATACACGACAAAGCCATGCCGACGAGCTGGGTCGAGCCGCTACTCCACCACCTGCAACAACTAGCTACAATGGCCACCTTGTATGACTGGCAAACCTGCAGACGCTGGTCTGAGAACGTGTTTATCATGATAAGCGATGGTCGATTGCAGCATGGCTGGGCCGACCAATATGCAATTAAAGATATCCAGCGCGATACCTGCGTTGAAGGCACCAGACTGGACGGCAAAAAAGCCGGCCGTACAACCCTAGACGACACGCCGGCGCGGAAAGCGGGGACCGCTGCCCCGCGTAACGACAGAACTGACTACGTACGCCCAGTGTACAACAAAGAGGCCGACGGGAAACCCTGCTCCAAATGGAATTGGGGCAACGAGTGCGGTTTCTCAACCTCGCACGGGATGCACCCGGACCGTAAATGCCATCTCTGCGCCTGGTGTGCATCTAAGTATGCAAAGGCGAACCCCCACCCAGAGAAAGACTGTCAGAACAAGCGCCGCTTTAACGAGAGGAAGAACGGTGGAGAGAAAACCGATCAAAAAGCGGATTTTCGTTAAGCGGCCACCCATAAGGCTCGGACTATGGAACGGATACCGCCACCCCAACCGTTGACGGCCCGCTCGACGGCGAGCGGTTCGCATGCACTGCCGTGACGACCCGGCATGGCGGCCTCTTGCCCGCCGTCGGTACGCCGCCAACACGACCCTCACCACCCCACCCTCCTCACACCCACTCCCTTGAAGCCAGTGTTGTTGTATGTGACCTAGATTCTGAAGCCACCACCGGCCACGTATGCACCCGCCAGCCACAAGGTGGCGCCACCAGTCCCCCCCGTACGCCCGGCTGGCCGCCATCTTGCCGCCCTGCACTGACGACAGGTGGCAGCACTGACGGCGGCCATGACACCTCCAGACGCCATAACAACAACACAGGTGCCACGCCCACCCTCCCCCACCCCCTCGCCTCATGCCCACAGCCCGCCCTCCCCCTACACGCCCACACCCCCGCACACACAGCACACCCAGACACCACAGCACCACCACCGGGATCCCGGGCCCGCCCCCGCGGCCACGCCCACCCACTACACACTCCGCCTCCCGCCCACAACCACCGCCACGACCACGACCCGGCAGCGGACGCCCATCCCCGCCAACACACACACTGCGAGCCCCCTCCAGCGACCCTCGAGGAGCTCGACGGTGACCAGTACGAGGCCACCACCGACGAGCTACTGCGCCACAGACAGCCTAACGACATAGACACCCTCCTCGACGACTACGGGGCGGAGGCCGCCCCGCCATACAACCCACCGTTCACCCCCACAGAGTACAGAACGACACTACATGCCATATGGCCCCGCACGGTCCCCCGACTCTGGAAGAACAACGCGACATATATGAAAATATACGACCGGGTACGACAGTGCGCCCTCCCCAACTACATGGGCACAAGAATACCGGTCCCTTCCGGCCTGAATATACCGGCATGGAGACATATGCTCCGCGACTACCACGACAAGCAGGTCGTGGAGTTTCTAGAGTTCGGATGGCCCGCCGACTACACGGGCCCCCTTGACGGCCACCGCGAACCACTCAGAAGACCCCGCACACGACGTACACATCCAGAAGTATGTGTTCAAGGAGGTGGAACTCGGGGCCCTGCTTGGCCCCTTCGAGCAACCCCCCTTCAAACCCTGGACTCAGATCAGCCCGATGATGACACGGCTGAAGCGGGTATCCTCCGAGCGGCGTGTCATCGTCGACCTGTCTTACCCGGGCGCGCGAGCGTGAACGCGGGGATACGCCGAGCACAGTACCAGGGCGTCCCCGCGACCTACACACTACCCAGCATGATCGACCTGGCAGACGAGGTTGCCCGACTCGGTCCCGGCTCATACATATGGAGCGCCGACCTCGCGAGGGCATACCGCCAACTCCGCACCTGCCCACTCTCGACCCCACTACTAGGTATCACATACGGTGGCCGGTACTATATCGACGCCGCACCGCCATTCGGGTGCAGGACCTCCTCCTTGGCCTGCGCCAGAACCACGAACGCGGTGGTGTACCTGATCCGGAAGAGGGGCCACTTCATATTGTGCTACCTGGACGACTTCGTGGGCGCAGCGGCCACCCACCAGCAGGCGGAGGAGGCGTACACGGAGTTCCTGCGCCTTGCACGCGACCTCGGCTTGGACCTCGCTCCATCGAAGTGCGTCCCACCGGCAAAGAAGATACACTGGTTGGGATTCGAGATCTCTTCAGCCACGATGAGGCTCGAGATCCCCCGTGACAAGCTGGCCGACGTCCTCACCGAGTGCGGCCTATGGGTCATCGGGAAGAGGGCCTCACGGCGTGACATACAGAGGCTCGTCGGCAGGCTCCAGCACATGGCAAAGTGCATCCGCCCGGCCCGCCGATTCATGTCCAGAATACTCGCCGCTCTCAGGAACGCCCCGCTGTACGGTAAGCACACGATCCCGGAGGACCTCGTCGACGACATCAAGTGGTTCGACAGGTTCGCCGAGTCCTTCAACGGTTACGTCCTCCTGCAGACAGCGCCCAGGATCGGCTGGACGATCGAGTGTGACTCGTCCCTAACCGGGGCGGGGGCGCACTCACCCACACACTTCTACGCTGAACGGTACCCGGACGAAGTCCGTGAGAAGGGCATGACGATAGCCCAGCTAGAGGCCATAAACCTTGTCGCGGCAGTCAAGGCCCTCCTCCCCAAGCACCCCCACCAACATACCATCCAGGTCAACACCGACAACTCAGCCTCCCAGCAGGTCCTCTCGACGGGATGCGGCCGCGACCCCGTGCTAACCGCCTGCGCGAGGGCGATCTGGCTGCTCGCAGCCAATCTGAGCACCGAAATCCAGATCCACCATAAGGCCGGCAAGGACCTCGTCCTGGCCGACGCCCTCAGCAGGCGGCATGATGACACCCAAGCTCGACGCACGGCTGAGGCCCTGGTCGCACAGCGCGGCCTCGTACAAATCCACGTCGACCTGATCAATGTGCTCACCCCAAGACTATAACCTGCGAATACAACTAACTTTTTGGCTTCATCCGCAGGTTTCACGCCGCGACACCACCAACGGCTGACGAGCATGATAGCCGCCGCTCGGCCCCGGGAACCTGGCGGAACAAGAACAGACAGGCGGCCAGGTACGTTAACTACATACGACAACACAGGGCCGACCCGGCGACCCCCACACACTACCTGATACTGTCCTACCTACTACAGCTGGCGGATGACCTCGCCTCCCCCGGGGCTGCCCTCAACTACTTCAGCGGCGCCCGCACCTGGATAAGGGCGATCGGGGGGAACACTGCGGCGTTCGACACTTACCCCGTTGCCTTGCTAAAAAGGGGGATCCAGCGCGCATCCACACACGAAACGACCCGAGCCCCGCCCCTCACGCCTGATGACATAAAGCAAGTCGTCAGGTTCTTCGAGGCCGCGGGCCCCAACGGCAAGGTCCTCACGGCGGCCACGCTTCTCGCATACTTCACCATATTGAGACAGTCCAACCTACTCCAGTCGACCGACCCCACGACCCGTGGGCACGCCATACGTGCCAAGGACATCTCCATCACGGCAACAGGCATGAACATCCACGTCTCCTCCACCAAGACCCGCTGGAGGGTGGGGGATCACTTGGACATAGCCGTACCGGCGATACCGGGGTCACCATACTGCCCGGTCGCCGCCTGGCGCGAGTACGCGACTCGTACCCCGCCGCCGCTCAACGGCCCCCGCGTTCATCACTACGTCGGGCATGCCCCTTCGCCCCTCCGCCCTCCTCGCCACCCTATGGCTCGCACTGGCGGCCTCGGGCCACCCCGCCCCTCGCGCAGTCACCCTCCACAGTCTGCCTCGAGGCGGCGCGCAGGCGTGCGCCACGCTCGGCTCTACACTGGACGACATCCAGAACTTTGGGACGTGGACCTCGTCCGCCGTTCACCTCTACGTCCCGCGCGACGCCATCCGTGCATGCCCCACCGCGCTCTCTACTACTTTTGGCTGAGCGCACGTGGGACAAAAACTAACTATACCAAACTTTAACTACTCGAAACCGAAGAATTCCATCATATGATGTGCATGTTGCGGCGGCAACATGGGTAATTTGGGACGCGGGACCGAAAGCCCTTCAGCCTTAAACTCTATGGACAACCGTGGCGCCACCTATACTCAACAAGACTCACTATCGAACTGATGCGCTACCTGGCGGATCCTTCACAAACTCGCCAGCGGAGGAGCCCGAGCAGCTCACACCGACCAGTGCGCCCGAACCTGCCGCGTGGCCACTGAAGCTTTGCTGTCTTTCTAGCCGTCCCACCCACCCATCTGGCACGCAAGGCTGAGCGCACGTGGGACAAACACTAACTATACCGAACTTTAACTACTCGAAACCCAAGAATTCCATCATAAGAAAAAAGATCAATAAACTACCACTTTATACCACTTTCGTGTCCTGTGTCTGAATTATGCAAGTATACAGATACATAAGGGAATTATTATCATATGGTTATACTCCATAAGACCTATCACTGTACCGGTCGTGACACCTGCGGCCCGCCTCGCATCCACCGGATCTTGACAAGTGTCAGTCGTATCGGAGGATTTTTGTCTTGATATATACTTATGTGCTATATAATTTATTATGTGTGTATAAATAAAGAATAGTCCCTATTTTTTTTCGGTGTCCTTGTTCGGACACCTCTTACTTACCAACACCCCTTAATCTCTGCAGACCTCTCTGTAACTGGGCACTCTCTGCTTCCCTCCTCCTGGGAACCGACTCCAATGGTCTCTCGCCTCTCACTTAAAACTGTATAAAGACAAAAGTTCCGGGCAAGTGACAGTGGTAATGCAGGAAGTTAAGGTCGGGCGGTGGTGGAGCCACCAGTACCCATATGAGTAAGGAGTAAATACATGCATTCCCATGGCTAATAATGAAATATCAGAATAATATAATATAATATAAAGTTGGGCTACACTCTGGAACACAAAAGACAACATGACTATGGGTTGATCAGTTTTAATACTAGTCCTTGGCTAGGATAACTGCCTAACCGGTTACAAAGCTTGAAAAACTGGTGCGAACTGGCCGAATAGCGGGGCGCAGGGCACGAACACGCAGTGGCGCTGCAGTAGCAGGCGGAGGGATTGATCCCATCAGGCCATATTAGGCCAAACCACATTAATTTTCATTGTACATGCGAATAATTTTACTGGGCAGTAACAAACCGTGAAATAATCAAGATGAGCCACTCCGCCCTTTTATACAATGATAAGTAATTATCCAGTCTATAAAGTTGGGCTAAGCTCTGGAACACAAAAGACAACATGAGTATGGGTTGATCAGTATTAATACTAGTCCTTGGCTAGGATAACTGCCCAAAGGAAACGGCATGGTTCCCCCCAACCCCAACTAATCATGTGTCGAAGACAATATAGCGGCTACCCGCATATCATTAACAATCCGAGAGGATAAAGGGGTCTTAATATAATCATAGATGGTGTCATACACCCAGTCACCTCTAGCATGAATCTCTTCAATCGTTGCCCCAGACATGTGCAAAAACGTACACCCACCCCTCCTAAGCGAATGGGAACTCAAATGCGTAGTGTCCAACCCAGCCCTAGATGCAAACAATTTTAACATGCTCTGGTATGTCACATAGTCCATAGGAGCCATCCAAGCTTCACTTATCGGTATTTGAAAAGCCGTAGAACTCATAGGAGCTGGCACCTGCTCAAAATGAATTTCCGTCCAGTGCACTGCACATAATGTGTGATCAGCACACCTCGAAATAGGGATCTGAAGCCTTCGTTCCTTAAACTGGATATTTTTGGAACGCTGCAACGTTAGGATCATTCCCCAGTCATGGAATTGGAAGTCCCCCCTTAATAGTGTGGAATCTGAATCAGTCACCTGGCATTTTCGAAGTAACCCCCTAAACGAACACAATATAGCAGCACACCATGCTACATGGCCCCGATTACATGTTAAAGTAGAAAAAATAGATCTCAACATATGCGGAAGCGGTTATAGCCCTCTCAGGAGTATCACCTTTTACTCTACATATCCCTCTTAGTGTTGAAGCTAAGGCAAAATTAGAATAGTCGATAACAGGTTCAGAATTAGCACGCAAAAAGTAATTTAAACCACTTAAATAATTGCGGATCGATGAATATTTAAGGGACCTGGCGAGCCAAGTCGCATACAGAGCTACCTGCTCATTCAAGCATGGATTAGGCACGCGACAGGGATGAAACAACTTGACAAATTCAAAATACTTATTAACTTGTGAACCACATGTTAACCTAGAACTATCAGCATAACTCCTCAGCTGGAAGGCTCTTTGTTCGTCCCTCAGCTTCGACCATCCTGCAACAAATTAAACGATGCAGAAAATACCTCACTACAACACACAGAGTTGTACACAATTAAATCCGACAATCTCTTATGACAATTATGCTCTTTCAGCCTGCTCAATGAATCGCAAATTCATTCAATTTACTTTTGATATATATCGACTGAACCGAATAATTATTTTCTACTGATGACCAAAATAAACGTTTAATATAGTACATAATTTGGCTGCTTTTTGAGCGCCCAGTATTAATAGCTGTACTTATGACCATATTATCCGTTATGAACAGCAGATTCTTATTAGTCCAGTCCTTTTCCCATCTCCGCATAGCAGCATAAATTGCCCAAAGTTCCTGCACATTAATATGCTCATCCCAAATAGCTTTATCAGTGCTAGCAGTATGGTGAGTAGCATAATCCTGCAAAGCTCTCTCATCAGACTCTACGAATGAGCCCACTAACCAATCCGAGCCATACAAGGCACCATACCCCCACTTGGAGGCGTCACTATATACCAACTCCATTGGCATGAATTGTTCCAATATTCTAGCTTTGCCATTGAACTTTCTAGCAAAAGTGAGCCACCACTTAAGGTCTTCCTTTATATTCTTCGTGAGCCTAATTTTATAATATGATTTTTTAAGACGTGCTAACGAATCATAAATGCTTCTTGAGAAGGTTCTTCCCCCCTTAATCACTTTAGAACAGTGAGCTAGCAGTCCACCGACCCGCTCCAATTCTTTTTTGCTAGCTTTATTCCTACCCTGTAATTTAAACAAGATATCAATCGTTTTCTTTAATTTATCTTCAGGTAGTGTAAGCTCCAATTTAACACTATCAATAAAAATGCCTAGAAACCTAACCTTAGTCTCAGCCGGTGTTACTTTTTATAATTAATATAAAACCCCATTCTGCGCAAAATAGAAACAAGTATCCATTGATTTGCCATTGCCTCTGCTTTAGAACTCGCGACAATGCAACAATCGTCCAGGTAATTAACGACAGATTTGACGCCCTCCCTAGAGGCACATCATACGGCAAATCAGAAATACGAGAAAATATATACAGGCTGGACGACAACCCCATACATAAGCGATTATCACAATAATACTTATCTGTACCACCTTCCAATGACGGGCCTAATAGCCCCTGTCTATCCCTATCGTCCAGGTGAATTGACACTCCACGATATGCGTCCTTGATGTCTAGCGTGCATAAATAATCACCACGCTGCAGGATATGGATGACATCATCAATAGAATTATAAGAAGATTTTCTAGCAATCTTACCAGTATCATTATTCACCGAATAGTCAGGCCTGCTACAGTCAACGACTACTCGTCCACCACCATCAACTTTTGGGACTACAAACACTCCATGTGTGCAAATGGGAGTCTCAACAGCCTCCGAAATCATCCCAGCTTTCAACTCATCACTAAATTTTTGAATAATTAACTTTCTATGTTCAGCTGAACAACGATTCTTTTTCGTTAAATTATAGGCCAAAGTACAATCCTTATTAATAACTCTGAAGACAAAAACCACTCCAGATAATATAAACCACCAATCTACGTCTACTTTACCCCTAAAGAAACATTCGACGAAGACTCTGCATGGACGAAGCTGGGCAGGAACCACTGCAATGAAGTGCACACAAGTACAACTACCTCTATAACATTCAAAAGTAACGCGAAAAGTTGATGTAACATTGTCTTGTAATAAAGCAACTACTAAATCACCATTCTCACAGTCGTCCACTAGAAAATTGCCAGCACGACCTAACTCCTGAGGATATATCCAAACCAAACTATTTCTTATGTCCGTTCGGTCCACTAAAATGTCTGGAACCTTCTCGACTGCTGCACCGGCACAAGTAACACTGCCCCCATGTACCCGCCCCCCTGCAGCCTCGCCCCCCCCCCCCCCCCCCCCCCCCCCCCCCCCCCCCCCCCCCCCCCCCCCCCCCCACACCGCACACTCAGGAATGCCGTCGGACACTTTATGGCTATTCACTTTGACCACATCACTAATTGCCTCGCACCGCTTCACCGAGCGCACATTCCGGGGGGCGTGTATAGAACAAATCAGTTGCGACGTTCATTCCTTGCATTTATATTTTTTGTGGCTCCTAGACCCGCACTTTGAAAATTTATGGTCATAAATGCACTCCTCTTCAGTTCTGGAGCAACCGTCGTCCCCATTCCATTGATAACAACAACGTGTAGGTTTATAGCCACCACCTACAGCCTTCTTACCAAATGAGCCTCCCACACCTGGCTTGCACACTTTGGCATTTTGTGCGCCATAATGCACTACGCTCTCTCCTGAATTTACTTTCGCGAAAGCAGCCATACCCATTCTTTCCACCGATTTACGAACAGCCAGAGCGTAGTCTACATGAGCAGCGTCTTTAAAATAGTCGTCCCTAGCCCTTACACAAATAAACACAAAATGTTCTAACACCGCTCTATAGTCCGCAACAGTAGCACCCATGACCTCATAGCCGTTCAGTCGGCGAACTTCCTTGCCTGCTTCAGTATAACGTTTTAACGCCCACTTACTGCGCCGTCGTCTACTGGAACTGCTGTCACTTCTGCTGCGTGTTCGTCATCGTCCTCCCTCCATTCGCGTCCGCACTCTCGACCGTCCGAAGTTCGAGAACCCACTCGCGACGTCCAATGTAGCTGGCGACGAAACGCCCACATTCCAGGTGGGCGCCAGTAGACCCCCATCGTCCACGTGGCCTGCCGAACGTTCAATTCGTCGCCCAGCCATTTGGTCGTCCCGCACCGCTTGTAATTCCCGTCTGCCCGCCTCCAAAGTGCCCAGCTGTATCTCGGCCTCCAGCCTGGATATGTCGTCCGCCACATCTTTCGTCCGGTCGTCTACCGTCATTGCCGCCATTGACACGCCCACCGCCTCCACCTCCCCGTCATCCGCCGGTTTCTTGCCTTTTGCTGCCATAGCCGACTGAAGCGTCATCCGTTTATCCTGCTGATATGCCGCACACCGCTCCTTGTCGTCCTTCTTGTGACCCTTGCCGCACTCGTGACAAAAAAACATTTCTGTTTGGCACTATTCTGACGAACACCGGCAACAACAGGTAGACGGAAGGCGGACGGAAGGCTAGGCGATGGTAAACGACCGGGAACAAGTAGCAAACCCGGCTTGGTGTGCGCGGTGTGCGCAGCTTGAAAAACTGGTGCGACCTGGCCGAATAGCGGGGCGCAGGGCACGAACACGCAGTGGCGCTGCAGTAGCAGGCGGAAGGATTGATCCCATCAGGCCATATTAGGCCAAACCACATTAATTTTCGTTGTACATGCGAATAATTTTACTGGGCAGTAACAAACCATGAAATAATCAAGATGAGCCGCTCTGCCCTTTTATACAATGATAAGTAATTATCCAGTCTATAATACAATAATATATAGAACAATCCCTTCTGCGGCTTTATACTCGCATCACATATATATATACAGTAAAACCTCTCGAAATCGACCCACCATGTGTAAAAATATATGGCCTTTCGGTCATGATAGCCAAGCTTGGAATCATATCAATATCTCGGGCGACGGAGTTGGGGACCATTGTTATGTAATAGTGATGCAATGTGTGCCCACTCGTTGTGTGACATGGAAATAACTATGTGTAAATGTTATGACGCACGGTGACCAATTTTTGCGGTATGATGTCCGGATATTAAGATACGGTTACTAATTACAGGAATGTTCTTGTGACACTTGCCGCAGCAATAAAGCTCAACCTTATCACTGTCAATCTTGCGTGACTTGTCTCCCTTTCTTTCTTATGAGTTATGTTTTGGTATTTAGTGGGGGGCGGGGGGGGGGGGGGGGGGAGACTGGCACTGGCAGACAGTTGCCAGGATCTTCCTGATAGTAGTGAATATAAGATGAGTAACTGGAGACGGCCAAACAATCAGTTATTCTTCACATGGGACCGACTTTAAGGGGTCCATTTATGGAGGTGGTCGGTTAGAGAGGCTTTACTGTATATATATTTATATTTATATATGTATATATAATATATATATCTATATACAGCTACAATGACTAGAACTAGATCAACTCCCACTGATTCATCCTACAACTGTCTGACTGCCTGCCACCGGCGTTTGAGTTCGCCACAGTCGGGGGGGATTGTTTGTTGTTTTGTTACATCCTAGCAACATATAAGGTCATATCGGAACGGGTACCGACTTGTGACAGTGCACACTCATGGCGACTTTATAGTGCCCTTGGCACCATGACCTGGTATCCCACTTAGTCACATTGTCCTGACACTGAGCACACCAGTCCTTGCCCTGTCCTAATAATGCCGAGCGCCAGGCTGGGAAGCAACACACAATTTTTAAGTTATTGGTTTGACTCGACCAGGTTTCGACCCCACGACCCCACAAACTACCAGCACGGAAGACGGACGCTCTATCTCATTCGGCCATCCCGTCTGGTGGGAGTCGGGGGGGGGGGGAGGCAGCAGATTCTGCACCATGACGCACACTCACTTCGCTTTAAAGTGGCATAGTCCGATGGTTTTGAATTTCTGTATTTTTTCTGAGATAACTATATTAGATCGATCACTAGTATCTACTTTACATTAGTTAAAAGTTACTTTTATTTTAAATGGTAAACTTTTGAGATATTTTGAGTGCAAACATGGAAAATTAGTTTTTGCAAGCTTGCCAAAACTCTGACACCATAGATTTTTGCAGTAACAGGTTCTGTTAAATTGCCTCAGTATTGCCTTCTACGCAGAAACAAATGCTTAATAACTGCATCAGTATCTAAGTTAAGGCCCTGTCACATTACGGCGTGCCGGCCTATGATGACATTTGGTGACCTTTCGGGTGGTTTTGAGCGTATGTGGAACCTACGAGGAGCGTACGAGGAGCGTATGAGGAGCGTATGGGAGCGTGCTGTGACATTTTTTGACAGTATGGGCCATACGCCCTCATAGGTCGAGTTTTTTTGAGCATGCACAAAAAAATTTGGACGGACGGATTTATGAAAGCGTATGGCGGCGTATGCCTCATACGCTTCACATATGCCGGCATCTGGCGGCATCTGGCGGCGTATGAGTAGCGTACGAGTAGCGTATGCGTAGCGTATGAGTAGCGTATACGGCGTATGCCGACGTATATGACGTAACGCGCTTACGCCGCCATACGCTCCCGCAAAAAACCCTAATGTGACAGCCCCTTAAGATATGTAAAATCAAATCTAGATAATTGGTTTGGTTTTGAAAATTTGATATTTCATCTGACTATGCAGCTTTAAGGTTCAGGATCGGCCGCGCCGCTCTGACAGCCCCAGCAGGCCCGGGGAGGGGCGCCCGGCAGGCCCGGGGAGGGGCGCCCGGCAGGCCCGGGGAGGGGCGCCCGGCAGGCCCGGGGAGTTGCGCCCGGCGGCCCGTGCAATTAACTCCATTCCGATGACAATCCGCCAGCCTAGCCTCATTAGAGGGGATTCTGAAGCCGGAGCACTTACGTGCGCGGCTTGGCGATGAACACGCACTCCGCTGGTGGCATTAACAAATCAACACCAGGCGCCGCAAATAAAACATTTTAAAAAGAAAGAAAAAAGGAGACTGCTCTCAAGTTTGCAGGCTGGTTGGTTGGTTGTTGGAGTTTTATGATGTGGTTGACATCTATGGTCATATCAGGATGGGAAGCGACTTGTGACAGTGTGCACTCATGGTGATTTTATAGCGCTGCCCCACTGGAAGACCAGGCCACCAGCACCATGACCTGATATCTCCATTCAGTCACATCATCCTGATACTGAGCCAACCAGTCCTTGCCTTGCCCTATCCTAATAATACCGAGCGCCTGGCTAGGAAGTATCAAGTATCAATTTTTAAGTCATTGGTTTGACTCAACCAGGTTTTGAACTCCAGGATCTACCGAAACGGGATACGGATGCTCAACTCATTCGGCCATCCGTCTGGTACCTTGCAGGCACTGTGTTAAATAAGTGCGGGTGACACCGAATGCAAACTGCTCAGAATGTTGTTATTAGTCGAACCTGCATGATCTGACCCTATTGAGTTTCTTCCTTAAATTGGTTTAAACAAATATGATATATGAAGGGTTCAGGCGCAAAACCGACAAATCCATTTGAGTTGGTTTAGCTAAAATATAATGTATTGTGCTTTTCAGTTAACTTTGATCAGTTTCCCATTGAATAGCGTATTACATAGGGGGGAGGGGTAGTCAATGGTGACGGTTTCAGCTCAACCATGGCAGGCATGGTTTCACTTCAGCCCAGATGGCGTAATAGACGAACACTGCGCGAGTGCAGACACATGGATGCGCATCTATTCAAAGTTCAAGAATTTCATGGATTTGTTTTTGTCGTGCCTCTGAAATAAAGTGGGATTGTCTTATTTTATGTGCATTCAGTCTGAATATGATCATAAATTTGTGCGCGCTTTCAATCTTGAAATGGGGGTAGGGGGGTGCTTCTATTGGGTAGTGTGCTTCTATTGGTCATATACATGTAAAATATTCCGATATACTGCATAGGGGTGATTGCAAATGTTCTATTACTGATCGGTGTACGTGACCAGGCACATGTACGTATATATATAGTTAGTATATTTATATACGTGTATAAAATCATCGGTATGAGGTATTTCTTATTATTTCCTATTATTATTATGATCCGTTATTGTCCACTAACAGACCCAGATCTGTTCACTGCGGCACTCATTTGCCTATGGTGGCGCCGCCACCGGCAGTTCTTGGTACTGATTCCTCAGAAGTTGTATGGATCACTTGCTCTGAAAAGTGGTCCTATATCCTGAAAGGTGTATGCTATGGGTTTGAAGTAATAGATCGCGATTGTAATTTATCTTATTCTGTAAAGATGAAGAAGATGCGTAATCCTGATTGCTACGATATAATAACTGATAAGCTTCAATCTGAAATTGATCAAGGCATTCTGAAGATAGTTGACATTGAGCCAATTTGCAGTCATAATGTTTTTTGCGTGCCCAAGGATGGCGGGGGGGGCAGAACTATTGTAGATTGTAGTCATCCTAAGGACGCTTCTGTCAACCGGTGTGTAAACACCACCTGTAAGAAATTTAAATATAATTCCGTTGATTCTGTGGCTGAGTGTCTCGAGCAACGTGACTGGATGGCCACCGTTGATATTAATCATCCTTGAGTCAGAGCCAGAAAAAGGTCTTCTTTGTTTTTTTTCTGGGACCAAGACTTTTTTAACTGACACTAGATTATGCATGGGTCTGTCATCTAGCCCATATATATTTCAGAGGATTTCTTATCTGATTGTGAGATGTGCCATCAGGGAGGGCGTGCTAAGGGTAGTTAATTATCTACATGACTACTGCATTGTAGATAGCAGCCTAAGTGAGACAACTAGATCTCAGAGAGTTATATTATTTATACTCAGGAGATTAGGATTCTACATCAGTTACAAGAAGTTGATTCCTCCCTCTACATCTATCAGATTTTTTGGGATAATTATTAATTCTATTACATTACAAATGACGCTTCCTAGTGACAAGCTACAGAAATTAGGCAGAATTCTCAAATACTTCCTCCATAGGCGAAAGGCCAACAGGAAGGAGCTTGAATGTCTGGGAGGTTTATTGGCCCACTGCGCTAAAGTAATTCGAGGGGGTAGAACCTTCACCAGACGAATATATGACCTAATGGGGACGGTAAAGAAAAGTTACTATAAGATTAGACTTAACAAAGGGTTTCAGGAGGACATTGACTGGTGGTTAAAGTTTGCGGGGACTTTTAACGGTGAAGCCCAGATGTTAGGGAAATTCGCTCCGACTTATGCCGTCTATACGGACGCCTCTCTATGGGGTTTTGGAGCTATATATCAGAATGATTGGCTAGCTGGCACCATTAAAATGGCTGATCGAGCACACCTAGATAGTTACCTGGATCACCACAAGTTGGATGCCCCTGACACTTTAAGTAATGCGCATATTAACACATTGGAGATGTGTGCTGTGCTTATGGCAGCGACCCGTTGGGCTGAATATTGGCGCAATTCCAAAGTGTTGATGCGCGAAAAGGAAGAGAGGAGGCGGGGGTGGAAATAAGGCGTCTTTATTTACGCCTCAGACAGAGGATACAGGTCATACAGAGTAACAAGAGGACAAATAGAAGTAAATAAGGAATAGTCTGATAAATGTAAGGAAGCTCATGAGGAGCGGAGTAATGAATAAAGTTCAGTTAATCAAGTGTCAGTGGAGTGAGGGGGTGCCGAGGAGCCCTCCACCGCTGGAAGAGAAGTGTAGGAGGAGTGTAGGGTGGGTGGGTGGTGAAAAAGGCAGAGAGCTGGGAGACGGCAGGAGGGCGAGTGCCTGAGGGAGGCCGGCGGGCGACCTTATAAGGGAGGAGGGACGGGCGACAGCAGGTGAGGTGTGAATGCTGCCGGCCCGGGGGAGGGCGAGAGGTGGCGAGCAGCGGGCGTCGGGTGAGGCGCGAGTGCTGCGCGACGCGGAGGGCGGGGGAGGTGGCGGCGCGCCGCGCCGTCTGCCGAGGTAGAAAGCACGCGACAGCGCGGGGCGGGGGAGGGTCTCTTCCTCTCCTCGCATCAAACGCAATGCTTCGCATTACGACCGATGCGCGAAAAGGAAGAGAGGAGGCGGGGGTGGAAATAAGGCGTCTTTATTTACGCCTCAGACAGAGGATACAGGTCATACAGAGTAACAAGAGGACAAATAGAAGTAAATAAGGAATAGTCTGATAAATGTAAGGAAGCTCATGAGGAGCGGAGTAATGAATAAAGTTCAGTTAATCAAGTGTCAGTGGAGTGAGGGGGTGCCGAGGAGCCCTCCACCAAAAGGCAGAGAGGGCTCACGGCGCGCCCGTGGGTGCAAGGCGGAGCAGTGGGGTGGGCCGGCAGAGAGGCGGGCCGCGTCAGGGGTCAGGCTCCCTCTGGGGGCGGCGAGTGTCCGGGGCCTGCGTCGATAGGGAGCGGGCGGCCAAAAAGTAGGAGGCCCGCTCCTTGGCGGGATCCGGTGAGGAGGTCCGACGAGGGTCGAGCAGGGGGGCAGCGAAGTCCTCAGGGCTGGGTGGGGTGGTGGTCGGGGTCTGGGCGGGGGTGTTGTTGAAGGCGGTGTCGTGAGGGTCGGCGGCAGAGGGTTCCTCGTGAGGCTGGGCTGGGATGTGGTCCGAGGCGTGAGGCCCGAGGTGATGATCCCCGGCTGGGACTAGGCGGCGCTGCGATCGGTGGTCGCTGGGAGGTTGTCGGTGGAGGTCGCGGGGCTTTCGGCAGTGATGAGGGTGAGGCGCCGGGAAGGGCCCCCCGGGCCGGCCGGGGGGAGGCCGGCGGATCAAAAATCCGCCGAGGTTGGGGGGGTCTGGCGCTCACGGGCTTGCTTGGTTATGCATTCGGCCTCGCAGTGCATAGTGAGTATGCGCCTCACGTTCGCGCAGTAGGCGCATACGTGACGGCGCCTGTCCCCCGCCTCGCCGTGGGCCTCCCCGACGGGGGCCCGATCGCACGAGGCGGGGTCCCGGTTCCAGGCCGGGCAGGGGGCCCCGTGGGTGTGCCTGTCGTAGGCGACTCGGGCGTCGGCTTGGACTCGGGGGACGTGTGGGCCTCGGTGTGGAGGGTCGAGTGGGCGGGCAGGGGTGCTGGCGGCTTGGCGATACACTCGACTCTCAGGAGGTTGATAGCTACTGGGTCATGCCACCCGTGGGGGAGTCGACCGTCTGCGATCCAGGTGAATACGGTCTCGGAGTACCGACGGACGGTCTCCCACGGGTAGGTGAGGTTGTCCCGGGAGACTGTAAGGTGGTGCTGGTGGAGTCCCTGAGCGGAGTGGGCGGGGAAATCGGGATGAGAAGGGCGAGAGCGTACTCATCCTTCGTTGCCTCACCCCTCTTGACCGGTGTTCTTTCCGGCCCCCTCTGTACCAGGTCGGAGGGAAATATGTAGTCGACCGGGATTCCTTGGCGGCTCACGGAGCGTCGCGCCTCGGCGGAGGCCAAGATGTCCCGGACGGCGTCGGCTGCGGAGGCGGGGCTGTGCCGGGTGGGTTCCTCTTGGTAGGCCCGGGATGTGGTGGGCACGGCTTGTGTAGCAAGGTGCCGGTACCTCTCGTAGTCCGGGTGCGCCGGCCCGGGCAGGGTCACCTGAGGCGGCGGCGGGGGGCGGGCTGTGGTGGTGGTGCGCGCCCGAGGCGCTGGGGCGGCCACGGAGGGGCGGGCGGCCTGGGCGGGCGGCGGGGCGGTCTCCAGGGCGTCCATCCGGGCGTGAATGTCGGCCGCAATCTGGCGCACATCGGCGGAGGTCTTGCGCTGCTCGAGGCGGATGAGCTGGACTGCCTCGAGTATTGCAGAGATCTCGGCGCCCGAGGTGCGGTCCGAGGGCGCCGTGGGGGACGCCGGAGCGGAGGCCGGGGAATCGTCCCACCGGGGCATTGAAGATGGCCCCGGGTTGCGGGGGGCGGCCCGGGAGCCCTTCCGTCCTCGTCCCTTCCCTCGAGGCATGGTGTGGTGTGAGGTGGAGCAGCAATCCGAGGTGGACCCAAATATGAAAAAGGCAGAGAGCTGGGAGACGGCAGGAGGGCGAGTGCCTGAGGGAGGCCGGCGGGCGACCTTATAAGGGAGGAGGGACGGGCGACAGCAGGTGAGGTGTGAATGCTGCCGGCCCGGGGGAGGGCGAGAGGTGGCGAGCAGCGGCGTCGGGTGAGGCGCGAGTGCTGCGCGGCGCGGAGGGCGGGGGAGGTGGCGGCGCGCCGCGCCGTCTGCCGAGGTGAGAAAGCAGCGCGACAGCGCGAGGCAGGGGAGGGTCTCTTCCTCTCCTCGCATCAAACGCAATGCTTCGCATTACGACCAATTATGACAGACAGCGCGACCGTTCTAGCTGCCATATGTACTGGCAGATCAAGATCATTGCCAGTGATGAATTTTTTGAGAAAGCTGTTTTGGATTTCAGTAGAGTTCAATTTCACAATCTCCGCTGCTTATATTGCGAGTAAAGACAACACGGTGTGCGATTGTTTGAGTAGGATAGATGATGATGTTAGCTCGATGAGGCTCATAGAGACAGGGATTCTTCACAGCATGTGTTGTGGCTCTAGGCCTAAAACCTCCTTTTCTTCTTTCAGAGGTGAAGCTGCAGGACGAGCAGAGAGGGTTCCAGGCTATGTCATATGCTCATAATTCCTTGATTACTAGGAAAGCCCAAATTAATAGATATTTTGATTTTATACGATTATTTGCTGCCTCTCTAGCCCCCATTCCTTGCGACTCGGCACAGGCTGCTTTATATGTTACCTGGCTTGCTAGGACTCTAAAGTATAGGTCGATAATTACTTATCTTAGTGGCCTGAATAATTCTTTACGTGAAAACTCTTCCCCCCTGCTAGATTATAAGAGCTATATTCTTTCTAGTACCCTAAGAGGGATTCGTCGGGTCAGGGGAGATGAGGTTAGACAAGCGTTGCCAATGCTACCGGGTATGATCCTCTCATTTTTTTCACTGTTAACACTTAATCCAGGTCATGTGGCGTGGAGGGCGGCTCTTCTTTGTTGCTTTAGGGGCTTGCTAAGGAAATGCCAAGTAACCTTGTGAGACTCCAGTTTAAGGCGCCAGGACTTTGTGTTTCATGCCTGGGGCATGATTATTACCATACGTAAAACTAAAACAATTCAGTTTAGACAAAGGAAACTACAGATTCCCATTGCTAGATGTCAGGAGAAGCACCTTTGCACAGTATATTGGACTGACAGACATTTTCGGGAGTTACCGGCTACATCGGACTCCATGGCTTTCCGTATCCCCCAGGGTTCTGGGTCTGCTCCTTTAACGTATAAAATATATGAGGAAACCCTTAAGACCTTCGTTGCTAGGGCAGGTTTTAACCCGGATGATATTTCCTGCCATTCCCTCCGGAGGGGGGGTTGTACTTACCTTTCCATGTGTGGAGCGACCCTGGAGGAACTCAGGACTAGGGGGGATTGGTCGTCCGATACCATTTTTGCCTACCTTCAAACTCCCATTACTAACCGCATAGTGCTCGACATGAGGGTATCTTCAGCACTAGATTCATTTGAGAGCTCTGTTGGATTGGGGGCCGCGCCATAGGGCGGTTTGGCTATATTTTCCTGTCAAAGAGAAAAATAAACTCTCTCAATCCATCCCAGCTCTTTCTCTTCCTTCTCCACCTCAGCTAGGATAAGTTTATAGTTAGTATATTTATATACGTGTATAAAATCATCGGTATGAGGTATTTCTTATTATTTCCTATTGTCCACTAACAGACCCAGATCTATTCACTCTGGCACTCATTTGCCTACGGTGGCGCCACCACCGGCAGTTCTTGGTACTGATTCCTCAGAAGTTGTATGGATCACTTGCTCTGAAAAGTTTTTATTATTCGATGGGGCTATATTTTCCTGTCAAAGAGAAAAATAAACTCTCTCAATCCATCCCAGCTCTTTCTCTTCCTTCTCCACCTCAGCTAGGATAAGTTTATATATATATATGTATGGGTTGGTGATGGCTGAGTGGAATGTAAATAGACATAGTGGTGCTGGCAGGTCTGGGTGTGATTGCACTCAGGGCCTACCCCTTCTGCTGGGATAGTGATCACCACACTCAAAGGTCAAGGTTGGTGGTGGCCATGGGGGGCCATACAGCTTGGTGGTCGTGGGCAGACCACTGGTTACCATGGGGACCAAGAATACTGGATCTGTATTGGTAGGGCCAATCATGCTTGTTTTCCATTGGAGGAAAGGGGTGGGGCGATACTCTAAAATGAACCCATGTAACCATATAAATAATAAACCAGAGGGCTTGACTCTCTCTCCTTCTTTAAACTTTATACTCTTCCTTTCTCTGTGTCTGTGTTGATTTCACCATAGCCTGCCTACACAGCCACAGATTCGAGCCTTAGCTTTTCCATACAGTGTATATATATATATATATATATATATATATATATATATATATAGTATATAAATATACGGGTATAAATCATCGGTATGAGGTTTCTCTTATTATTATTATCATTCCAATTTATAATATATTTAGGGTCCAATAATGGACAAATGTTGATTAACTGCGGCATGCTGGCCTACGGTGGCGCCGCCACTGGCAGTTCTTGTTACTTATCTCACTCGCCGTGGTGATCATCTTGCTGCGAATTTCTTTTTCACTATCCATATATAGCGATGTATATACGTACGCGTATATGCGGGTGTAAGGAAAGTGCACTGTGCTGTACCCCGGTGATTTGCGGGGGGACTCACCATTGGTTTGCGGGACTACCACCGGATGGCGCTCGATGATGTGCACAACCTACGAGCATGCCCCGGCCTCCGCAGTTCACCTGCAACACTGCTACACTATAGACCTAAAAATTATCTCGTGTAATAAGATGTTGAGTGCCCCACCCCCGCCCCACCTATCCGGGTGGGGGGGGGGGGCATTCCATTCGCTCGGAAATCGGTCGATTATTATAATCTACTTCACTTTCGTTTGGAGTTAACTTCTGAAGAATTTGAAATGGAAACATCCTAGATTAATGTTGGTGTGCCAATCAAAATGCTAGACACCACATACTTCAGTATTTACAGGTTCTATTAAATTAACTCAGTATTCCTGCTGAGCAGCAATCTGTGCATCATTACTGAACCAGTATCTAAATGGAAGATGTAGGGTACATTGGTGCATCATTTCCGAATTGTGGTTGATTCGGTGAGGGGAGCCGGGTACCCACCATGCCCCAAGCGGGCTAGATGAACATCAGCAACCGAAACCTCACCTCGCACCTAGCCATTCGGGTTCGCTTGGCCATTGACATTACAACTGACCACACCCACCCACCCTCTATTTTAAGGACTCCGTAGGGATCGGCTCCGGCGGCCTCAGAGCTTCCGGCGATCGGGGAGGACTCCCTCAAGATCGACACCGTCGACTGACTTCCCTGCATTGTACCGTTCCTATATGTAATAAATAACCTTTTTTCTTCCACTCGGTCTCCGGCTTACCGTACTCGAATCGTAGGTTAATTGGATTGGATTGCAAAATTTAATGTGCACTAGCCCACTGGGGACGGCCACTATATTATTAATAAACCGCTCGTGCGTCACCTCATTTTCTTGAAAGCGGAGAGCTTTATCAAAAGGAAAAGGAAAGTTTCTTTTATTTAACCTACCCAATAATAAGAATGCAAACCACCAAAGCAATCACTTAAAAGGAGTGTTGTTTGGTGCTGATTGAATAGAAGACTAATATAACTATTGATTAAATTATGTATGTATTGTCTTGGGCTTGGATCACGTGATCTTCTAGGAGGAAGATGATTGGCTAAAAAAGCAAGATTTCCCATGACCAGCCGGAAATTGAAAGGTGCATAGAATGAACCCAGAGGCAGTGTCATTGACTGTTTGTTACAAAACGCACTGGCTATTCGCAGAGCTACACACCGCAGTGTTTACCCAACTTTGGAGGTACGGGTTACTTTGCTGTGGGCCACTTTTAGAGGTATTAACAAGCTTTTGCATCATGTAGATGAAATCTTCTTCATCTTGGTCTTCAAATCTTTTGAATCCGTCAGTAGAAGTTTAATGATAATTGCTCAGAATCTTTTTTCTCCCTCTATTTCTCAAAAACCTCTGTGAATCACTCAAATTTGACGATATCTATCTTTGAAACTACCATATTCATTTTCACATACCTGTTTTCAATCTATTGAGCAATTTTCATGAAGTTTGAGTGATGATCAGATGATAAAAAGCACACGCTCAACAATTCGTAGAACAACTCTGCAAATAATAATCATTTTCCCGCTAATTCGCAGAGCAAAGGAGATCTGCGAATAGCCTCGTCCATTACAAAATTGAATTCCTCCACGACCTAACGTACGTGACCAGTGGTGGACGCCGTACATAACGGCCGTTGCTCGGAGTCACTCACTCTGTAGGATCCTTTTAGTAAATTCTAGAAAACTTTTCTTTTTTTTGGTCCGATAAAAAAAATCTAATTTTCAACACCAAAACGATTATCTAAATTCGATTCTACATATCTGAACTTAGATACAAGTGCACTTATTAAACATTTGTCACCATGCATACAGGAATACTGAAGTTATTGAATATAACCTGTTACTACAGAATGCTATGGAGTCAGAGTTTTGGCACACTTGCGAACATTAATTTTGTATGGTTTCATTTCAAATATCTCAAAAGTTAGCCACTTAAATTAAAAGTTACTTCAAGCTAAAGTAAGCTACATTATAATGATCAACCTAATCTATGTACCTCAGAAAATGTCAGAAACTCAAAATCATCGGAATATGCAATCTTAATCATGGACAATTGGGCATCCTCATTCCACTGCTGCTTGCCGTGTCCTATCCTAGCGAACGCTAGGCTAGGTAGCGACAAGCATAAACTTTTATGTCATTGATTTAACTTGACCTGTTGTAATATTACTGGATGCCCCTGCCGTCAGAGCCCCAGAGATACCACAAAACTCTCCCCAGGTACATTCTGACCACAGTCTGTCAGTTCACACCTGATGCCCCTCATAAACAAACTCATAAGGAAGAAAGGGAAGACAAGTCACGCAAGATTGACAGTGAAGAAGTTGTGCTTTATTGGCATCAACTCCTGTTCACCTACTAGTGACCTATCACCCTGACCCCTTACCTTCTGTCCACACAGAGTCTCATTACCTCTTTAGTATGTCTATCAGAATCAGGGCCTACAGCCCATTGAACGGGAGTCCCATGGTTGTTGCACACAGCTCAGTTTGTATATGAAAGGTGGAGCATCAGACAGAGTGTCTGGGTCCCTGCCCAAGAGAGAGTGTGTCTCATTCAAGGGTCAGGAGTAGAGTACTGCCCAGTGTGTCTGGAGCAGTGTCTAGACTATTCAATATCAAAGTGAGGCTTGTGTGGTCAGGTGGGGCAAAGGGGTGCAGCTGACTGGGCCTCCCACATCCAGCAAATCAGGCACCCTCCACAGCCTGGGAGGCGACACCCCTCCCCCACCACCCTGTGGGCAGCAGTCACCCAACCCAGCTGCAGGTGGTGTACATAATATATGCAGTATGGCTGGTGTGCTGGCCCATCGGCCCCTGGTAAGAGGGAGTTGCAGACAGTTACAATAAACATATATATTAAAAATGTCCTTCTCCTCCACTTGCACCCTTATTGGCGCATAGAGGGAACATTTCACCAAACATTAACTGTCTCTTATATAAGAACATCTCATCACAATCACGGGCACTATGTATTAACATATATTTCCCATAGCTTAACATGTCAGACAGCCAGTGGGGAACCCATTGCTTTTCTATTACATAACCTTGGTCCCCACTCCGTCACCCTAGGATAATAATGCTCTCTGCCAATATATAATTCCGAACCGAATATCCGTATATTTTTACACTGTGTTCGATCCCACGACTAACTTGGGGGATTTCTTATATGTAAACCTGCAAAATTTAACTCTGACACAATAAGCTTCTGCAGTAACATATTCCATTAGATTGCCTCAATATTCCCTTGTATGTGGTGCCAAATGTTTCAAAAGTGCACCAGTATCTAAATTAGATATGTATAATCAATTAAGATAATTGTCTTGGTTTAACAAATTTGATGTTTTCATCGGACTATGCAGCTTTAATGAGCTAACCTACAAAAGAGAAAGTAGTCACGGATACCGGTTGGTGTGCGCTTGTCTTTAGAACACGGACAGTGGCTACCTTCCCTTCGTCTACCACGAGACGCAGCCTCATAAACATGTGGACAATTAATGTGATTAATTAGGATGTGGGGGACACGACGCCCTGCCCAGCCAGCCGTGACTTCACAAGGATCGCTTGTTCTATACACAGGCCCACAGTGCACAGCGACATCACATCGATATCATACTTTACTAACCCACCCCAATACAATTTCGAGTGACAGATCCATGGAACAGTCTTCCAGACCAAGAGGTTGAAGCACCGATGGAAGAAGCATTTGAGAGAAGGCTGGATAGACATTGGAGAGGACACCCACAATTATATGACTTCAGGGCTCCATCGACCTCCACAATGTGCTTCCAAAAGAGCTCTTTGTTTTTGAGCTGGCCTTAGAGGCTCAATAGGGCCTAGATCAGCAAGAAGAGGAGCTGTAAGTTAATCTGTAAGTTAATATGAAAACAATGACTTACAAGTTTATACTTGTTGCTTCGTAGCCAGGCGCTCAACATTAGGAGGAGAGTGCAAGGACTGGTTGGCTCAGTGTTATTGTTAGGATAATATGACTGAGTGGGACATTGGGTCATGGTGCTGGTGGCATGGTCTCCCAGTGGAGCAGCATAAGGTCACATTGCCAGCCTATTCCACAAACACAAGTCACTACAACTAAATAAGGCTACATTGCCAGCCCACTCCACAAACACAAGTCACTACAACTAAATAAGGCCACGTTGCCAGCCCACTCCACAAACACAAGTCACTACAACTAAATAAGGCCACATTGCCAGCCCACTCCACAAACACAAGTCACTACAACTAAATAAGGCCACATTGCCAGCCCACTCCACAAACACAAGTCACTACAACTAAATAAGGCCACATTGCCAGCCCACTCCACAAACACAAGTCACTACAACTAAATAAGGCCACATTGCCAGCCCACTCCACAAACACAAGTCACTACAACTAAATAAGGCCACATTGCCAGCCCACTCCACAAACACAAGTCACTACAACTAAATAAGGCCACATTGCCAGCCCACTCCACAAACACAAGTCACTACAACTAAATAAGGCCACATTGCCAGCCCACTCCACAAACACAAGTCACTACAACTAAATAAGGCCACATTGCAGCCCACTCCACAAACACAAGTCACTACAACTAAATAAGGCCACATTGCCAGCCCACTCCACAAACACAAGTCACTACAACTAAATAAGGCCACATTGCCAGCCCACTCCACAAACACAAGTCACTACAACTAAATAAGGCCACATTGCCAGCCAATCCACAAACACAAGTCACTACAACTAAATAAGGCGACATTGCTAGCCCACTCCACAAACACAAGTCACTACAACTAAATAAGGCCACATTGCCAGCCCACTCCACAAACACAAGACACTACAACTAAATAAGGCCACACTGCCAGCCCACTCCACAAACACAAGTCACTACAACTAAATAAGGCCACATTGCATGCCCACTCCATAAACACAAGTCACTACAACTAAATAAGGCCACATTGCCAGCCCACTCCACAAACACAAGTCACTACAACTAAATAAGGCCACATTGCCAGCCCACTCCACAAACACAAGACACTACAACTAAATAAGGCCACATTGCCAGCCCACTCCACAAACACAAGTCACTACAACTAAATAAGGCCACATTGCCAGCCCACTCCACAAACACAAGTCACTACAACTAAATAAGGCCACATTGCCAGCCCACTCCACAAACACAAGTCACTACAACTAAATAAGGCCACATTGCCAGCCCACTCCACAAACACAAGTCACTACAACTAAATAAGGCCACATTGCCAGCCCACTCCACAAACACAAGTCACTACAACTAAATAAGGCCACATTGCCAGCCCACTCCACAAACACAAGTCACTACAACTAAATAAGGCCACATTGCCAGCCCACTCCACAAACACAAGTCACTACAACTAAATAAGGCCACATTGCCAGCCCACTCCACAAACACAAGTCACTACAACTAAATAAGGCCACATTGCCAGCCCACTCCACAAACACAAGTCACTACAACTAAATAAGGCCACATTGCCAGCCCACTCCACAAACACAAGTCACTACAACTAAATAAGGCCACATTGCCAGCCCACTCCACAAACACAAGACACTACAACTAAATAAGGCCACATTGCCAGCCCACTCCACAAACACAAGTCACTACAACTAAATAAGGCCACATTGCCAGCCCACTCCACAAACACAAGTCACTACAACTAAATAAGGCCACATTGCCAGCCCACTCCACAAACACAAGTCACTACAACTAAATAAGGCCACATTGCTAGCCCACTCCACAAACACAAGTCACTACAACTAAATAAGGCCACATTGCCAGCCCACTCCACAAACACAAGTACTACAACTAAATAACGCCACGACGCGGTGGCCGAATCGGTAGAGCACAGGCTTCCTGTGCGGAAGGTCGAGAGTTCAATTCCGGGTTGAGTCAAACCGATGTTAGTTATTTCTTTATACACAAGGTTCCTTCGTGGATTGTTGATTTCCGGTGAATTATTATATTAGTGCAGTGCGCCCTGTGTTTTCTGGGGCATTACCGGGACTGTGGTGGTTAATGCGGTGATCAATTACCGTAAGCGGGACCAGTTTCATCCGGGTCCAAATGATGAAATGGAGTCCAATTTATACGATGTGCTCAAAAAGTCAAAGTGCCGAACATTGCCAGCATGTTGGGTGGTTGTTGGAGTTTACGTCATGGCAACAGCTAAGGTCATATCAAGACGAGTATCGACTTCTGACATGACAGTGTGCACTCATGGCGGTTTTATAGTGCTGCCCCACTGGGACACCAGGCCACCGACACCATTACCTTGTAATATATTGGGTATCGGACATCACATCCCCAAGATACCACTTACTCTCCCCAGGTGCATTCTGAGAACTGTCTGTCAGTTCACACCTGATGCCTCTCTCCAACAAACTCATAAGAAAGAAAGGGAAGACAAGTCACGCAAGATTGACAGTGAAGAAGTTGGGCTTTATTGCCATGAACTCCTGTTCACCTACTAGCGACCTATCACCTCACTCCTTACCTACTGTCCACAGAGATCCTCATTACTCTCGTTAGTGTGTATAGGAATCAGTGCCAACAGCGCATTGAACCGGAGTCCCATGGTTGTTGCACACAGCTCAGTGCCTTTTGAATAGCTGCTGCTAGTTTGTGTATAGAAAGTGGAGCATCAGACAGTGTCTGGGTTCCTGGACAAGAGAAGAGTGTGTTCCCTTCAAGAGTGTATCAAGAAGTGTCTGTAGCATCATATATATATATCAGAGTGAGGTATGTGTGTCAGGTGGTGCAAGGGGTGCAGATGACCGGGCCTCCCACAGCCAGCCAATCAGACAGCTTGGGGGCGACGCCCCAATAGGGGCAACTGTCACTCAACCCCATCTGCAGGTGGTGTCCATAATGTATGCAGTATGGCAGGGTGTACTTGCCCATCAGCCCTGTGATATTTACAATAAATATATATTAAAAATGTCCTTTTCCACCACTTTCACTCTTACTGGTGCATAGAGGGAACATTTCACCAAACATTAACTGTCTCTTACATAGGAACATCTCGTCATAATCTCGGGCACCATGTGTCATCATATTTTCCACATAGTCTCATATGTAACACAGTGAGTGGGGTACCCATTGCTTCTCTGTTACATAATCTTGGTCCCCACTCCGTCGCCCGAGAATAGTAATGCTGTCTGCCAATATATAATTCTGAACCGAAAATCCAGATATTTTTACAACGTGATGTCCCAATCAGTCATATTATCCTAACACTGAGCCAACCAGTCCATGCCCTATCCAATTAATGCTGAGCGCCTGGCTAGGAAGCAACAAGAATAAACTTGTCAGTGATTGTTTTGACTCGATCAGGGTTTGAATCCCACGATCTACCAAAACGGGAGACGGCCGCTCAACTCATTCGGCCATCCCGACTTGTAACAGTGCGCAATCATGCCGGTTTTATAGTGCTGCCCCACTGGGAGACCAGGCCACTGGCACCATTACCCGATATCCCACTCAGTCACACTATCTTTACACTGAGCTTCCCAGTCCTTGCCCTATCCTGTTAATGGCGAGCATCAGGATAGGAAGTGACAACTGTCAATTTGATAAGTCATTGGACCGGGAAGCGAACCCCCGACCTCCCGCACGGGAGTCCTGCGCTCTACCGATTCGGAAACCGCGCCCGGTTTGCCAGCCTGTTCTCACCACGCTGTCCCAGAATGCATCAGTGCTGCTGTTTGTCATGTGTACATGTCCTCACCCCTAACCAACAGTGGGATGGAGGCAGTGCAATATCTATTCAATTAATATCCATTAGAAAGGAGACGGGATGGCAGAATGACTTAGAGCGTCCGTCTCCTGTGTTGGTAGACCATGGGATCGTGGGTTCGAATCCTGGTTGAGTCAAACCAATGACTTAAAAATTGGTAATTGTCGCTTCCTAGTCAGTTGTTTGGCATTAATAGGATAGGGCAAGGAGCAGTGGAATGAGGAAGACCAATCATCCACGACTGAAATTTACCTTGCTTAAACAACTGAAGACCCTGTCACACTATGATGTATGGCGCCGGCGTGCGCGTAACATGTTGAAATAAATTTAAAATCAAATAGGTCGGCATTTGCCAAACTTTTCACGCTGCGGGCTGTCCCAGCAACGTATGAAGCGAATGCAGAGCGTATGGCTGGCATATGGCTACCATATGCATGGTGTATAGCGACGTATACAAAATGTATGGCAACGTATACTTGGCATGCTGGGACGTTTTTTGACAGTTGGAGGTGATAGGTCCAGCGTATGAGTAATGTATGCTGATGTATGGCCACCGTATGCCTACCATAGCGGTGTTTGAGTAGTGTGCGCGTAACCTATTCAAAACTTATGTGTAACCTATGCAAATCGTATGCATGGCATATGCAATCACCTTTTGGCCATGCTCCGGTCACGTGATCGGTCACCGCCTGGGTATAAATACCCTGGAGTTTTTGGTCTCTCCACACACTGACACCATGCCTGCCAAGAAGAACATCATTGTTTCAGCTTCCTGCAAGGCTGCTCTCACTACGGGACTTGGGCGTGGGAGAGACAGGAAGAAGCACATTCTGCCAGCATCACCATCGCCATCATCACCATCGCCGCTGTCATCAACTACCTCCTCACCACAACACTCTCCACAACATCACTCTCCAGTACACCACTCTCTAGCACACCACTCTCCAGCACACCACTCTACAGCTAGCCAGCATGAAGAGATGGAGATGAAGTATGAGGCGGAGATGCAGACACAGAGCCAGATGCGGCCTCGCTCCAGCTCTCCATCTGCTGCTTCTCATCCATCACCTCCCCCTCTTCGGCCTCGGCCTCAATCTCCAGTAGCACCTCCTGGTTCACCTCGGGCAAGAAGAAGAGGGCCAAGAAAAGCAACTGTTCTCTGTCGCTAGCAAAGGAGGACCAAATGTTGGATTTCCTGCAGGAGAATCCAGTCATCTGGAACGTAAAGATGATGGACTACCGCCAGTCAGATAGGAAGGGGAAGATGTGGGAGGACCTGGCAAAGTGAATGGGGAGGACATCCGTGCATCTGCAGGGGTGGTTGAAGTTGCTGTGGGACACCAACACAAGGCTTCTAAAAAAAAAGAGCGGCGACAGACCCCGCAAACTGACTGAGAGGGAGCTGTGGATAATGCAGAAGTTTAGTTTCCCGCAGTCAGTCGTCAGGCACTGGCCAGAGCGCTGCAGAACTGTAAGTAGAAAATCGTTTATCCTTCTGGCTAGTGTGGGCTAGTGTGGGCGTTAGCATTCTCGTAAAACCCATATTATTCTGGACAAGTCGACAAACCGACATATGTTATTGTGATGGGGCCCTTTCTTGACCCTCATGCTGTAGACCCCCAAGGAAGCAGGAGAACAAGTATGCTTCTTTCATCTTTAATCTCCACTCACTGTGGCGTTCACGATCAAGTAACCTGCCTCTGCCCTGTTGGGTCCCACATCAACTTCTGGGGGAGGTTATGCTAGCGGCACGCAGTACATGGCCCTGTCCACACCAGAGTTGTCCCGTCCTTCTCAATCACCAGCTAAAACCACCTCCTCGAGAGAATGCCTCTCTCCTCGACACTGAATTGGCCAGTGTCCGAAAGCAAAGCACCGACCACATTCATGATCCTGAGCCCGGGTCTCACTCTTCATGGTCCTCCTGCGTGCCGACAACCCTGATGGGCCTGGCCCAATGCTGGTTGACGGCGCCACAGGTTTCTGCTCGGCCACCATCTCCTTCACCCAGTCCTTCACCAGGTCCCTCGTGATAGGGGGTGGGCGATAACCCCCCCCCCCCCTGACTTATGCTGGAAGTGTGTTCTGAACTTGTACAACAAGATAGGGAGCAGCTCCCTCATCGTTGTCAACCCTCGACATTGCCAAGCCTCCACGCAATCCTGTGCTGGTCCTCGTCGTAACAAGGGCAACAGAGTAACAATGGGTCAGAGCTACATCCTCATCCCACATATTAGACCTCATGTCCATAGTGAAATCCTGCCACCAGGTATTCCAATCTTCGTCGATATCCGTAAATGGCTTAGGAAGCAACATGCATGCCCATGCAGAACCTGAGCCAGCGCGTCTCCACACGTTCGTCTCCATCTCCGCGAGATCACGTTGGAACTGCCCCTATTGCAATTGACTCGCAAATCACATCCACAATAGCTGGATGATCTGCGATCAACTGCCTCTCCTCCAGGGTGATATGATGGGTCGTCTGCAACCCCAGCACAGTCAAAACCGACGTTGCAACCACACTCCTCCTCACCGGTGCTGCCTCCCCGCCCCTCGCGTACACTCACTCCGATTCCCAATGTACACGGCATCCACTCCTCCCTTGTAACAGTAGGAGAGGTCGCCTGGGCCCTTGGTTTACTCAAAGGCCCTTCTCCCTCCTAGGTGAGGAACTCCCAATAACCCCATCATCAGAGCCACCGGCAACACACAAACGTTCCTCATAATGCTGGCGCTGTCGCGGTGACCGCACTTCACAAGTACAGGCTCCACAACTTTCCCTGCCCTCCAGGCTCCGCCTGAAAGCTGCCATCTCGGCCTGAAAAGCTGCACGTTTCTCGGAAAGGGCAGCCATAACCTCACTGAGCTCAAGCTGCGACTCTCCTCTTCCTGTTGAACACGCAGCGCATCCTGCTGGGAGATCCGCTCCATCCTCTCAGTCCAAGCATCCTGCTGCTCATCCATCAGACGACAATGAGCCTCCTTCTCCTCATTAGCTATATGCTGAGTCGCGTGCAGATCCTCCTTCTCCCGAGTGCACGCAATTGAACTAGCCACACATTGCTCGTCCAATTCCTGCACCCACTTCTAGGCCTGCTGCCGGCGGATCCACATCCACTCCTGACGCTCTACCTCAGAACGTGGCTCAGAACCCACGAAACCCCTGGCCAAATCATCCTCCAATCCCAATGATAATGAGTCATTAGCCAAGAGCCCCATATCTGGCGGCGGCAAAATGTCCACCCTCTCAGGAGAGAGTGGAACAGCCCAACGGTACCCAAGTCTCTCAGACTGCAAAACTGAACTACACCACGGTGAGTATTCCATGCGAAAATCCGAGCCGAGACTTCCGCCAGGCTTACTATCCTCACGTAATACAGAGCCCCCCCCCTCCTGCTTATCCACCCCCTCACCAATAACCCCATGACAAGAATGAACAGCTGAGGGAGTGACAACAACACTAGATTTACCCACCGCATATCCTCCCCATTACCAGAAAGAGTGTTATGTACCGACCCAAGGCCCCTTAATTGCTTAACCGTAGTATCACCATTAGACATGGGTGAGCGCACATCGGGCCGCAAATCATGCGCCACGCCTGACCCCTCCCCTGGTACCAGTGCATAGGAAAGGTCAACCACCCTGAGTGTTGGCACTTAACACGTCACCTTGTGTGACGTGAGATGTCTGCAGGGGAAATGCCAGTCCCCCCACCCCCCCCTCCGTGTGGTTGTCGACGGCCGCCTGTCACCTATAACATCTGCACATGCGCTGGAATCAACATCAACATTGACATTATCTAACACAGGCAATTGGACGGTGCCATGCGGTTCAATAACCATGGCAGCATACCTACCGTCCACTATGGCGTCCACCTCTGCACGCCCGATCCCCTCCGGGAGACCGAGAAGCCTGCTGCTTAGGCAAGATGCAATCCCCTCCATGCTTAATACGAAGAGAACGCCATTGAGGATTTTGCCGGGCAATGGCCCACACTCACCTCCTTACGCAGTAAGATGAGACCTGGTTCACGGCACCAGTGCGATGAGGCCCTTTCTCGGCCACCAGGAACTTGACCCTCATGCTGTAGACCCTCCAAGCAAGCAGGAGAACAAGTACATATGGTTCTTTCATCTTTAATCTCTGCTCACTGCGGCGTCCACAATCAAGTGACCCGCCTCTGCCCTGCTGGCTCCCACATCAACTTCCGGGGGAGGTTACGCTAGCCGCATGCAGTAGATGGCAGCCCTGTAGCTGCACTGCCCGGCAGCTACCATACCGCCACCTATCGCTATGAACTGCGACGGTGATGGAGCAGTCCTTGCTGCCACCGTATGGTAGTGGAGCTCATGTTTGGACTACTACATTAGTTACTTATTTAATGTGGAGAAATCAATTTAATCATTTAACGTTATATTTGTTGTTGTTCTTTATTGTTGACTTGTGTTGTTGTTGACCTCATTTGTGGAAACATCGATTTTCATTCATGTTACTTATGTTATTTTATGATTTTGCCTTGCAGGTGATGGCTGCTGTAGAAGCTGCACAGGGGGATCTCAATGCTGCCGAAAATGTCTGCGCTGATCTCGAGCTTGAGCTGGAGGAAGAGGTTCCAGCCACGCCTCCCGCTCCAGTCCTAGAGCGGGGAAAGGGGAAGCTTGCAGCCCCAGATGACGTCAACCTACTGGCTGCGATCCAGAAGCGGTTCAACGAGTCTGGGCAGCTGCTGAAGGGCATGCAGCCGCCTCCAGCAATGGCGATAACGGAGAGTGCCACATTTGCAAACTAGATGCGGGACTCGCTGATGACGATGCCATTGGAGCGGTTCTTGAATACACGGGGAGCGCTCAACCGGATTTTGTCACAGGGGTTGGAGGATGATTGCTGATGTGAGGCAGCCATGGTTACTTTGGCTCCTGTGGCTGCTGCGGCTCCTGTGGCTGCGGTGGCTCCTGTGGCTGCAGCGGTGCATGTTGTTGCAGTGGCTCATGTGGTTTGTGTGCCTCGGCCTGCCCCCTTCTCAAAGTGAGTTGTACCAGCCCCAGCCCCATCAGTGGACCCACCAGCCACCACCAGCATCACCATGGGCGTCACAAACCCACGACTACAATCAGCAGTATATGCTGCAGCCACTGCAGTCTGTAGTGCAGAAGCCACAGCATCCGCCTCTCCAGCCTCAGCCTCAGCCTCAGCCTCAGCCTCAGCCTCAGCCTCAGCCTCAGCCTCAACCGCTGGCTGTACAACCTCTCCAGATGTGCCATCAGCCAGTCCCGCCTCGGCCTCAGCTGGTGCCACATCCCTCTGTGTCACATGTACAGCCACCTCAACTCTGGCCACTTGGTCTTGGTGTGGCGGGGCACCCCATGCCCCCTCCGTCACTGGCTGACCGGCCAGCTGGTGCCGGCACTGTGAGTGTGCCCTGGGCATCCATTCCAGTTGCCAGTGGGAGTTTGACTCCCACACCAGTGGCAACATGAAATTTGTCGGAGTTGCCCAGATGGACTATTGAACTTGTTGGGGCTGTCGGGGATCTCCAGTGTGTTGGGAGTATCCAATTTAGACCTCTTCCCCTCGTCAGCCCTGATTTCACCATCTGGGACAGCCAATGATGCCAACTGAATGTAAATATGTATAAATAGGTTATTAGTAATATGTTGTTATGTTGTTATGTTTATTATGTTCCTCTGTCTATATGTATATATGTATATATGTATAGATGTATAAAGATGTCCTTGTTTGTGAAATATATATTTTGTAAAATTAGATTTTTTCTGTCCGAGTTGAAAAATGTCATAAGTTAATTGTTACAAATTAAAGTAAAAAGGATAAGAATTTAACCACTGAAAATAAAAACTAATTAATATTAATATTAAGGACACAAGTACCTACCCTCTCTTGCCCCCTATCTCTCCCCATCACTCTTTCCCTCTCACCCATGTCTCTTTCCCCTTTCTTTCCCCCTTTCTCTCCCCCTTTCTCTTCCCCTTTCTCTCCCCCTTTCTCTCCCTCTGTCTTTCTCTTTCTCTTTCTCTACCCCTCTCTTTCCTTTTCTCTCGCCCTCTCTCTTTCCCTCTCACCCCATTTCTCTCCACCTCTCTTTCCCTCTCACCCCATTTCTCTCCCTCTCTGTGCTGTGTTCTTAGTAGGTACATTAAAATAGTATATTAAACTAGGTTATGCTGTCAAAAGTTTAATTCTTCTAAAGAGAGGAAATAAATTATAAGTTTTGTTAAGTAGATTTGTGTCTGAGTTTAATTAGGGATATAACAAATATAACAGACATGTAATTGTGTTTTGATATCTAAAATTGATATAGTTTATTTTTACAAATATACATAAACATACAAACATCGCGCCACAGTAGACATGTCACAACATAACTGACACGTAAGTATTCATAAATATATCATAACAGTACACATACGCAGTGCATACAGACAGATACAATTTTGTTTACATCAGTTCAGGCTGTCTTGCCATGATAGTGATCCGACGGGCGAGATGACCCAGTCTTTAAGTAGATTCTGCTGCTCCTTTTCTATCTTGGAGGCGGTGTTGGGGCTAAGACCAATGTCTACGTCTGTCAGGTTTTGTCCCTCTCTCCATGCTCCGGGGACAAAGTTGTGGTTCCCAGTCTCTGGACGATCCAGCTGCTGGTTCTGCAGTCCTGGGTAGCGCATCCTCATCAGGTTGTGCACAACCATGCATGCGGTGATGATGACCTTCACGGTGGAGGGGTGGTGCTGCATAGTCATCAGCAGCACCTGGAAGTGGTTGCGTAGGATGCCAAAGGCATTCTCCGCCACTCTTCTAGCTCAGGAGAGCCGGTAGTTGAAGAGTCACCCCTCATTTGTCAACCCCCCCTTGCTGTATGGCTTCATCATGGTCGGGTGCAGGGCGAAGGGATCGTCACCGATTAGAAAATATGCCACATCCTTCTGGCCGTCCACGATCAGTTTGGGGTCTGGAAAACCGATAGTGCCACCTTCAGTGCCCGCCTTTAGCTTTGAGTCATTGTAGATCTGGGCATCAGATGTGGAGCCGATACCCCCAAGATCTGCCCAGATGAACTTGTAATCCACATCTGCAAGGCCAACAGGACCACGGAGTAAAACCCCTTGTAATAGATGAGATCACGGTTCCAACTGCGCATGCACTGAAAATGTCGTTAGGAGCAAAGCAAAGGCATACATCCATTGAGCTTGCAGATACGTGTAGGGCAAAACTTCCATTTTATTCAAAATTAATAGAAATACATAACAATTTAGCACAAACATGGACGGAAGGATGCAATATAATAATATAATGAATATGTTTAAGACACCATAATTGATACGTGGCTAGGGAGGAGAGGAAGGCGGTAGTTGGAATAAAAACACTTTATTCACAGAAGGTCAAGTGCAGACAATGAGGATAATACAATTGGTAATTAATTAAAAACAATGAGGATATGAACAGTTTAAGGCAGGATAATGGAAGAGTACATGCATAAGATAATGGTAAAATTAAATGTCATTAAGGACCTAAGGTCAATGTCGATCGTGGGGGAGGGACCCCGAAGAGCCTCTCCTCCCTCTCCTGGAGCACTCATTTTCTTTTGGCTTCCTCCTCCCCCCTCGCCTCGACGATGCCTCGACGCCTCGCGCACACCACGCCTCCGCGACTACATCTCCACACCAATATGCCTGCCGCAGCACGAGGACGAGGCTGACCCGCCGGCCGCCGGCGGGCGCGCCGGGGAGGAGCGCATCCACCGCCTCGCACGATGCCGCCTCCGCGACGTCGACCGCCCCCAGCCTCCAATCCGAGGCCACCTCATGGGCCACCTCGGTCGATGCTCGGATGGACGCCCAGGCCGCCGCCATGGAGGCGCAGACAGCCTCCATGAACCACCTCACCACCCTCGTACAGTCCATGGCCGTCGCCCCGCCTCGGGCCGCTGCCCCGGCCCCCTCCTTGGTGGACCGGCTCGCCGACCTCCTCGCCGACCTCCTACAGGACCTCACCTCTGGGACGGCGGGGGCGGCCAGCCTCCTCCCCGCCCCCGGACACGCGCCCCAAGACGTGCACCCCACCTACCTCCGCTACAGCAGGCAGGGCCTCTACGCCACCCAACACGCCGCCTCCGCGGCCCGCCTCCCCGCCGCCCCTCGCGCCGCCCTCGACCACTCCCCCGTCTCCGCTGCCGAGGCGGTCCACGACATCCTGGAGTCCGCCGAGGCGCAAAACACGGGACGACGAAAAGGTATTCCCTCGGGGTATATATTCCCCAACGACCTCATTGAGAGGGGGGCCGAGGGGAAGGCAGTGAAAAGGGGCGAGGCCACCATGGAGGAATATAACCTCGCCCTCCGGATGCTGGAGTCGCATCCGGTCTTCCCCTTGGGATCCCTCCCCGGACTACTCCACCACAACCTCACGGTGCTGAGGGACTGCGTCACCCATCCGTGGCCGACCGTGCGGCGATATTCCGAGACGATATTCGCCTGGATATTTGCCTGGATCGTGTCCGGCGCGTGTCAGGGGACGATATTCGCCTGGATCACCGACGGACGGCTCCCGGATGGGTGGCTCGACCCAGTCGCCATCAACACCCTCCGGATGGATGTGATCACCACCCCCCGCGAGCGCCCCCGGGGGCCTCAGAACAATAGCCCCTCGGGCCGCAGCCCGATCATCAGCCGCCCCCCTCACCCACCCCAGAGCCGCCCCTTCAGCCGACCCCCGCACCCCCTATATCCGAGAGGCCTACGGGATCCCCTGCCCCGCCTGGAACAGGGATCCCGCCTCATGCGACCTCGCCCCGGCCGGCGAGGCGCACGGAGACCAGGGCGCGCGCAAAAGGCACGCATGCGCATATTGCGCGAACGTGCGCCGTATCTTAACGGCGCATAGTGAGGCTGTGTGTTTCACAAAGCGCACTCGGGAGCGGGGCTCAGGCGCCCCCGCGATCACCTCGCCGGATTTTTAGTCCGGCGGCGGCGACTCACCCCTCGGCCTCCCCCGCCCCACCCACCCCCCCGACCCAAAACCGGCACCCCTGCCCACACTCCACACACCCACACACACCGCCCTGCGCACAGTGCGCGCACCCACACACACCGCCGCCCTGAAACCCAGAACCCTAACCGCCGCCCTGATGATGTAATCAGAGGCCGCCAGACCCGCCGCCGCTCTGATGATGTCATCAGAGACGCCGCCCCCCGCCACACTAAACCCATCACCCTCGCCAGCCGCAGCGCACCGGACACTCCCCGGAGGACACCGGAAGCCGCCGGCCACAACTCCCGCCGTTCACGCCCCCGTAAACCCACCCACACCAACCGCCCCCCTCACATCTCACCCCCCCCCCGCCACCGCAAGCGGCCCTCACATCTCCGCCGCAGCCCGCACCCCAGGAAGCCCCCGCCGCACCCCTCACATCCCTCAGCTCACCCAGCGCCAACCCCTCCACCAACCCCCCCTGCCGCCGCTGCCGCCCCCGCCCCTGCCGCCACCCCCCCCCACCGCCCCCGGACCCGGCGACACAGCCTACATACACCACCTCCCCGACTTCGACGCCGACCCCCGCCCCCACCCACCTCGACTCCCCCACCACCCCCTCTCCCCGAGACTTTGACCTTCCCCTCTCATGCACACACCGAACCTCCTCCCCCGCCCCCCCCTCCCCCCCGCCTATCCCCTCCCCCCCCGCCTATCCCCTCCCCACCCCCCCCACCCCCCCCACCCCCCTCCCCCCCAGTGACCTCGCGCGAGCCCATCAGCCCCACCCTCCAGGATACCCTCCCCGCCGCCCCCTCCTGCGGCCCCACCCCCCATGCCTACCGCCCCACGCTCCTCTCCATATGGCCCCCACCTCTCAGGCACAGTCTGGAGCTCCCACCCCACCTTCTCCGGGCCTACCACACCCTCCGTGAAGCGGGCCTCCCCAATTTTTTGGCTGCACGCATCCCTCTCACCTCAGCCCTCCACATCCCCGCCTGGAGAAGCCGCCTCCGGGACTACCACGACAAGGATCTAGTGGACCTCCTGGAGTTCGGCTTCCCGGCGAACTACTCCGCCGGCGCTCTCCCCGCCCCACCTACACAAACCACCGTGAAGCCCCGGAGCACCTAGTCCACCTCCGGGACTTCATAGCCACAGAGCTGACCCACGGCGCCCTCGCCGGCGCCTTCCTAGCCTCCCCGTTCACCCCCTGGACCCAGGTCTCCCCCATGATGACCCGCCCCAAATCCGACCCGGGAAAGAGGCGGGTCATCGACGACCTCTCATACCCTCCCGGGGGCAGTGTGAACACGGGGATACCCCATCGTGAATACCTCGGGATCCCCCACGCATACAGGCTCCCATCTGTCGCTGACGTGGGGCGCCGCCTCGTTCACGAGGGCACGGGGGCCTACACCTGGACGGTCGATATCTCCACGGCCTACCGCCAGCTGCGCGCCGACCCTCTCTCCTGCCCCCTCTTTGGGGTCACCTTTGAGGGGGGCCACATATGTCGACCTCGCCCTCCCCTTCGGATGCCGATCCTCGGGCGCCGCCTGCGTCAGGGTCACCGCGGCGGTGGCCTGGATCCTCCGTCGGGAGGGCTACCACTCCCTCGTCTATGTCGATGACTTTGTCGGGTGTGAGCTGACCTACCTGCGAGCATTACGACCAAGCATTTTGAGCTAAGAAACATACAATTTCAGTCACTTTACAGACTGATGTTTACATCACCATTGATTAGCCATAAGTAATTCTTGTTCTAAATATTAAAATGTGAAATGTGTCAACAGAAACTTATTTCAAAGAAATATATAACCAATATCTGATTAACCCTACTCATTTTCTATTTATACGTATGTCATTAACCATAGGATATAAATAAAAACATGAATAAAATAAGTAAAACTGACTCTGGCTATGGCTCTAACACTACTCTGAGTGCCCAGATTTGTCTAAATCTAAATGCACATAGCATAAGATGTGCTGATTATATTGATGTAAATGCAATGCTGAATACAAGATTAATATCTTACTTTATTATATATATTTTTTTAGTTAGTGTTCTATGTTTCAAACAAGAGCTGAGATGAGCTGAACCTAGCACATTTCATAACTGCCCCAAGTGTATTAGCATGTGCCATGTGCTTCTTGCGGCTTTGTTTTGCTCTGACGCATCCCACAATGCACCACGTGGCTGGAACGGTGATGTACAGTCTAATGCCTAGCGGGTCTTTTGTAACTACGCCGAGTAACCACGGGCGAGAGCTGGCGGATTTGCATATGTAAATTAGATACGACGTCAGCAGCCGAAATCTACTACACAGTTACGAAAACTGGACATAGTCGTGACATTTCGGGACCGGCCAGTCGCTGCTTATAAGGCGTGAAAAACTGAAAACTCTGCCACTACGATTTGGCGGTGGACGGCGACGGACCTCTCTATTCTGCCATCCCACCCACCCCACAATAAGACACTAGAAGTAGAACTATAGGGTTAAAGCATCTCGGGACCTTCTCTCATTATATACTCAAGCATGTCCAATGTGACTGTGTGTGTGTGGCTATTTGGAGGTTCCTTTGATGAACCAATTATCTATCTGCTACTGAAATGCAGGCAATCAAATACCTTATCAGCAGCCACTGTGTGGTAAGATAACACCAACACTACAACTGGCCAGCATTGAAAACAAGCCTGGGTACCCGGGCTTATATGCTATGGACAGTATAAATACAGCCTCAATAAAAAAAAAAAAAAAAAAATGTGGCGAGGCTGGGGTTGGAGTTTGAGGCTGGATTTGATTGGTTGAGGGGGTTTGTGGGGTTGGCCAGTGGGGTGGCTTGTTGGTGTGAGCGGCAGGTGGGAGGGGATGCTTACCTGTTCGCTGCACCTCCAGCAATAACAGCAAATGAGCGCCACCCACTCAGTTAACCCCAATTTCTGAGTTTCCAACAAATAAGTCTAATCATAACGTGTCTTCTTCAAATTATAAATGGTTTTTAATTAGATTTATTTCCGATAAATCATCCGGTATATGAGATAATAGAATGTGGGAGAAAATGACGTGCAGCCAGATCTGGCATTGCAAATAAATAAAGGAAAACAGAAAAGGCAGTGATTAGAAACTTTAAATTCATTAATGCTGACTCAATCTGTGTTTGACATCCAAGAGCCGACGATAAAAATCAATGTGCTCTAGGGGCGTCATTAAATATAAAAAAAATTCGCAATTTGTGTGTTCAATTTTTGGATCACGTGAGAAGATATTCCTCACTCGAAACAAAATAAACTCCAGTCTGATCTGTCTAATAATAGAAAAGAAGCCACCGACTGATTTGGTTTATCTCCATCCACAATGACATCCAGTGACACTGACACTAAACCTGATAACACGAGGAACGCTTGCCCACACCCCCGTCACTGTCATCACACCTGCCTCACTTTCATTTTTTTTTGGTGTCAGAATGCACATTTTCTAATCTAGTCAATTTTCCAAATTAAAAAAAAAGAAGCAAAGCAAAAACAGACTATTGGAATTGGTTGCAAAGAATTGTAAATTCATGGAGGATTGTGGAGCTGCGATTGGCTCCAGACACAACATACAAAGGTGTTAACACAAATGAACACTGGAGTCCTTCCAATCTCTGGTCGTCCCTAATATTGGATATTTCCTATGAAGACTAAACAAAGCTTTGTGACGCATTCATATGAATCAGCTGGCACTACCTTCACTGGGTAATGTATTACACAAAAGTTAGTTTTATTTACAGACGCCTCTAGAGCGCATTGATTTTTATCATTGGCTATTGGACGTCAAACATATGGTCCTTCTGATATATTTCTTTGGAGGAAACCCGCTGCCACCACATAGGCTACTCTTTCCAATAAGAAGCAAGGGGTCTTTTATATGCACTTCCCACAGACAGGACAGCACATACCACAGCCTTTGATGAACCAGTTATGGACAAGTGGTTCGGGTAATGCATTACATGCACTGGCCGGTAGGTAGCTTAGTCATTAGCATATATATATATGTGTAGTATAAAGCATTTATACAAATATTATTATTATGGAACCTTTTATTATATATTTTGCATATTGGATTCGAACCTGAAATCACCAAGCTTGCACGCCGGGCGGTGCTGGCGGAGAGGTTATGCGAGCTGGGCACCGATCGGTTGCTCAGCGGCGGTGGTGGGAGTCGCTCCTCCTCCCCCCCCCCCCATCTACAATCGTCATATTAATCTATATATATATATATATATATATATATATATATATCAGGTTGATTGATTGATTGGTGGTTCCTTTACACCGTGTCGGCAGCATAGGCCATATTCATGGCGAGAAATGTTTGTTTTTTGTTCAAACCATCGCTTTTACTTGTAAAAGCAGACAATCAATTATGTGCCAATAGACACTCATTAAATTAGAAAGCTCACAATCATATATTTGTGGTCAAGGGAAACAAATTCCCATAGAAAAAGAACAGTTGTATTAATAATTGATAGAATTTATTTAGTAAACTCTATGAGGTGGTACAGTCTAGCTGCCCTCAAAAAGGCTAAAATGTTTTCTTGTTTTACGTTAGTAAAAAGGTCATGCATACTGTCTGCAGTGTAGAATTGTTGGCACAGGTCCAAAAAATCAACGCAACTTTGTAAAATGTGTTTGAGTGTCAGCGAGGACTGACACCCAATACATTCAGGGGGAGGTTCCCCCTTGAGCAGAAAAGCATGTGTAAGCCACGAGTGGCCAATACGGCGGCGGCTAAGGACCACTTGGTCCCGCTGACCTCCTGCATGAGTCTGTGGTGGTTTTCCCACAGATGGTTCAATTTCTTTAAGTTTATTAATGTTTTCATCCCACTCATGTTGCCATTTGGAGTCTATGTGGGTGGCTATTAGTGGTTTCAGATCAGAGTGAGGGATCAGACATGGTTCAAGATCACAGTTCAGGGCCTTCTTCACAGCCTGATTAGCTCGTTTGTTTCCTTGTATGCCGGCATGGCCAGGCACCCAGCACAGGTGGATCCTCAAGGTCATACTTGCACCTTGCGGTCTATGGCTGGTAACCTTGATTTTGGATTTGTCAGTAACGCCATATACCCTGTTGCCACCTGATCACACTGCCAGTGATGTAATGATTAAAGGTATCTCTTCTGACCTTGGATAGTGTCCTGGCAACTGATAAGTGGACAGGAGCTCCACACCCTTCTGGCCTGCAAGTCTAAGATGAAAGTAAAACCGTGGTTCTATGCTAGATCCTGATTGAACAAAGCAGAACATGCAGTTCCTTTCATACTCAGGAGGCCGAAGTGACTTTCGCAAAGACAGTGCTGAGAGAAAACATTTTGTGCGAGTAACTGATCTGAAAGGGGAAATTAATTTCTTATTTCTGTTGTGATGCTGCGGTGTGCTCCTCTTCATATCAAACTAAAAGGACAGCATCTCACAACATACTTACTTCTGCAGGGTTCGAACCCTGGTAGAGTCAAACCAATGACTTATACAATTGATACTTGTCGCTTCCTAGCCTGGCACTTGGCATTAATAGGATACGGCAAGGACTGGTTAGCTCAGTGTGCGGATAATGTGACTGAATTGGATACTGGGTCATGGTGCTGGTAACCTGATTTATTTCCCAGTGAGGCAGCACTAAAAAGTCGCCATGAGTGCGCACTGTCACAAGTCGGTACTCGTATAACCCATCTGAAATTGGGAATTAATTGTGCACTTGTTTTCTGCTGCAGCTATGTGCTCCGCTTATTTGCAGATTTATACCGCCTATCATGGATAAGTCTGAATAGACTTGTTTTCAACATTAGACAGTTTGTCGATAGAAAGCCCGGGCCTACACTTTTATAGACTCAAGGGATTTTTAACCTCCCACACCACATAGACATGGTATGAGAGCAACTGGCCTTTGATGACACTGTAAGTTATACACAGCGGTGGAAATCCAAATTGGCAGAGGTGGGGCACAGGGAATCGAACCACCAACCTCCAGATTAGGAGTCTCACCTAGAAAAATGTCAGACACTCTAGCCACTCCGCCAAAAAGAACACCACGAACCACGTCCTGATATGACCTTAGATGTTACTAGGACCTAACACAACAACAAACAATCATCATACCTAACCAAAAGGACATCGGACGAATTGAAAGCCTTATTCAGGATATCTCTCATGCTAAAATTCACAACCTATGGATTATGTAATTAGTACCTGATATATATATATATGTGTATATATGTGTATATATGTGTATATATGTGTATATATGTATATATGTGTATATGTGTATATATGTGTATATATGTATATATATGTGTATATATGTGTACATATGTGTATATATGTATATAATTGTATATATGTATATATGTTATATATGTGTATAGGTTTTGTTTGTTTGTTGTTTTGTGTTTGTTTGTTTGTATATGTGTATATATGTGTATATATGTGTATATATGTGTATATATGTGTACATATGTGTATATAATTGTATATAATTGTATATATGTATATATGTATATATCTATATGTATATTAGGTTGGTAATTATATGTACATTATTTACCTTTTCAAGTAATTTATTCATAAGAGACATCAATTTGGAAATATTTTGACTAAGCACGTTTGAATTAATTTGGCTGTGCACCCTGAAATGATGGGCCTACACTTTAATAGTGTGTATTTCGCCACATATAATTTAACAGTATTTATTTAGCCATTTTCAAACGGAGCAGTATGGTAGACACCAGCTGCAATCTGCAATAAATAATCTCTAATCAGTTCACCAATATCTATGTTTCCTATCTATCATTAAATCTACATAGTATTATAGTTTCGAAAATGTGATGCGTTCAAGGGATTCTGCAACTTTAATATAATATTGTCGTGACCTGATTTCCTTAGTACAAATTTAGACAGACCACAACTCCCTTTGTAATAAACCCTTCCCGCTTCCTACCCCCCACCCCCTCCCTCAAACACACTTCAGACACAGGACCGACTGAATAATCGGCGTGAAAAATTGATCCCTTGTCAGTTGATGGTTGGTTGGTTTTTGGGGTTTACCATCCTAGCAACATCTAAGGTGATATCAGGACGGCTACCGACTTGTGACAGAGCACACCCATGGTGGCTTCATAGTGCGGCCCCCACTCGGAAATCAGGCTACCAGCACCATGACCCGATATCCCACTCAGTCACATTATTCCGACACTGAGCTAAATGAGTCATTGCCCTATCCTATTAATGCCAAGAACCTGTCTAGGAAGCGACAAGTATCAATTTTATAAGTCATTGGCTTGACTCGACCGGGAACCGAACTCCCGACCTTCTGCACGCGACGCCCGCGCTCTGCCGATTAGGCCACCACTTGATGACTTCCCAGTGCCAATTTATGCATTGGTGTCTGGTGATCTGAGGCAGGGTTTTTGTAAAGCCGCAACTGATTGAAGCGTATCGTGACAGAACCCTTTGGGGATCCAACTCCTGGGGACCGATCCCCACCTGAGACAACTTGATTATAATGATAGATGGATCCGGCTTAGATTCTCATTCTAATTACCGCTCAGTTTCCCAGTCTCCAAAATAAATGAGTCAACTATTAACTGGTGCTCTGTCAACAAAACGACAACAACAGAAACTGACAGATTACCAGTTGTTGTTGTTTTGTTGTTTCACATCCTAGCACCATCCAATTGGACGGGTACCGACTTCTAACAGTGCGCACTCATGGTGACTTTTATTGTGCTGCCACACTGGGAAATCAGGCTGGCAGCAGCACCATGACACGATATCCCACTCAGTCACAATATCCTGACACTGAGATAACCAGTCTTTGGCCTATCCTATTATAGTATTAATGTCGAGCACCAGGTAAGGAAGCGAAAAGTATCAATTTTAAAGTAATTGGTTTGACGACCGGGAACAGAACTCCCGACCTTCCGTACGCGAGGCTCGCGCTGTACCGATTATGCCACTGTGCCCGGTAAACCAGTTAGTAAACTGGTTGCGTGTGAACACCTCAATGATTTGACCGCTATATTGCAGTTGAGCTTATGCCCCAATCCCGTCCTTATATGACCTCAGACGTCGCCAGGACATAAAACTCCAACAACCAACCAACTTATGTCCTAATGACGTTCGGTTTTCTTAAAGCCGCATAGTCTAATGAAACCGTCACATTTTCGAAGCCAAATCACTTACCTCCATGTAATTCTATATATCTAATTTAAATAATGAGGTATTTATTAAGCCTTTGCCACTGAACAGGAGGGGATGCCTAGGCAATTTTGAAATGTCATATTCAGATATGTTTAACCACAGCATAACCCCCAATAGCAGATGTTTACTTGTTGTGCTGGGGGGGGGGGGGGTCGTTAAACAAACAAACAAAACTAGGCAATTTTGTTGAATTGTTACTGCTGAAGCTTATGGTGGCAGCATTTGAACATGGACATCAAAATTAAGGGTGCATGTTCTTACTTCTGGTACTTCCAAAGTTAAATTTGATCCTGCATATGATGATGCACTTATTAAGCTGTTATTGCTGCATAGAAGCGTGTACTGAGTCGATTTAGTACACCCTGTTTCTGCTTAACCCTACAATGTCAGAATTCTGACATGCTTGCCAAAATTACTTTTTGTTCTCTTTTCACTTCAAATAGCCCGCAAAGTTACGATTTAAAATAAAAGTTATTTCAATCTAAATTAAAGTAGATTATAACGATGCATATAATATATTTATCTCAGAAAATTCTGAAACTCAAAAGTATCGGATTATGCAACTTTAATTAAACAAACACACGAAGGCATTTAACGGAACTGCAAAATTATTATACAAATGTATTGAATTTGCGATATCAAGATTCGCAGCAGAAGAGACCAGTATACAGGTGTTTGAAGGTAGCATACGTTATCAAGCATACCATTAACTCCTTTGATATCTGCAATTGGCGCAACATCAAAGCAAAGGGTTTGAATGACCACAGGAACACTCTTTCATGGTCATTGCTGTGGTGCACAGAACCGCAAAGCACTCCCTCACCCCACAGGCCCCAGGTGCAGCCAATCACAGCTCTTCTATACCCAGCACTCCTCACCCATTGGCTAGCCCATCTACCAATCAACCCTCTGGCAATCACACCTAGCCACTCACTATGCACCCTTCCTGCTCTGACCAGTGGTCAACAACTGGTTCATCAAAGGCGGTGGTATGTGCTGTCCTGTCATGTGGGAAAGTGCATATAAAAGACCCATTGCTGCTTATCGGAAAGAGTAGCCTATGTGGTGGCAGTGGGTTTCCTCCAAAGAAATATATCAGAATGACCATATGTTTGATGTTCAATAGCCGATGATAAAATCAATGTGTTTTAGAGGCGTCGTTAAATAAAACAAACATTTTCTTCCTGCTCAGTCTCGCCTCACAGTCGCCTTCTCTGCTGGCCACACTTTATTCTAGGTACCCATCCACACTTCTCTGCATGATTGGTTTCATATTTAACTCATTTAATCGACAGGATTTGATTTAATTAGGAATATATATAACTATCTCCATGTTGGGTGCTGGACGCGGTGGTGGTGGCCGAATCGGTAAGAGCGCAGGTTTCCTGTGCAGAAGATAGGGAGTTCGAATCCCGATCGAGTCAAACCAATGACTTGCACAATTGATACATGTCGCTAGCTAGTCTGATGCTGGGCATTACTATAGGATAGGGCAAGGATTGGTTTATTCAGTATCAGGATAATATGAGAGTAGGAAATCGGATCATGGTGCTGGTGGCCTTATCTCCCAGTGGTGCAGCACTATAAAGTCGTCACCGTGAGTACGCACTGTCACATGTTGGTAGCCATCCTGTAATGACCATCGATGTTGCCAGGACATAAACGCCAACAATCAAACATCTCAATTCTGGGTTGTGCACCACTACCTAGTCTTACTAGGTTACGCATTTAATTACGTAGCTGTCATATAATTGGTGTAATCATGGTTTGTATTGCACTCGTTCACTCATATATCACTTGCCTACAAGATTCAATGTCTGCCTCAGCTAAGTATCAGTCAATACAAACATGAACAACTAAGTGGTCTGTGTGCAGCAAAACTGAGACAGAAATAGAGCGATGTTCTCATCAACCAATCTTGCTTTCCCCTCCCCTGTTCCCGGCCAGCAACAGTAAAAGAACAAATTGTTTCATTTACTGATGCCTCTAAAGTGCATTGATTTTTTACCATCAGCTATTGGACATCAAACATATGGTCATTTTGACATTCCTCTGGAGGAAACCTACTGCCGCCGCATATATTAATTAGTCTTTCCGATAAGCAACCAGGGGTCTTTTATATGCACTTTCACACAGACAAAACAGCACATACCACAGCCTTTGATGAATCAGTTGTGGACCACTGTTTGGACCGGAACATAGCCTAAACTGTAAATGGGTCCACTGAGCAGGATCGATAGGATGACCGACACCTTCACAGGCGGACACTCTACCGCCTGAGCTACATACATCCCACTCCTCCCGGCCATCAATGAGCAGACATTGGCAGTACTCATCATGATAGCACAACAGGGGAAGAGAAATTGTCGTGAAGACCTTGCTCCATAAATATCCACCTTTCCCAGATCAAAGATGGACAACTCATAAATTAGGGATAAATACGCAGTATGAAGGCTTCAGGGAGACCTGCATGGCCAGCCTCCAGATAAAGGTGCAATGAGTGCTGAGTACTAAATAAATGCTAACCAAAGATAAATATTTCCAAGGCCGCAGACATGAGGTCAAATTTAAACAAAGTTGGTGATCGTCCTTTTGATCACACAAGTCATGGTCGGGCGGGCGGTTATATTTTTACTTTAATTTTTGTCTCTCAGTATTTCACTGGTCTCCTCGCCCTCTCCTCTCCCCTCTGCCCCCTCCATTCTGTCTGCCACCCTCATTCACACTGTTTCGGCTTTAGGGTGGTTGACCTGTGGAATGACCTGCCGGAGAGTGTCATAGCAGCAGAGTCGGTGAACTGTTTCAAGTCCCGACTGGATGCATACTGGTCAAGCATTACATATATCTTGGAGCCAGGGACAGTTGCTACGATCGACCACATCTGAAGAACTGTCTCCATTTCTATTAATTAAGAGCGGCTAACAGGTCCAAGGCCTATTGTAGCTGTATCCTATTGATTGATTGATTGACGCTCCTCCCCATCCAGCACCCTCACTCTCCCACACTCGAACACCCTCCCTCTCCCAACTTCCTCCATTCTGGACCCTGCTCCCCCCTCTTTCCAGTTCCATCCCTATCACCCCTCAAATCCCTCTCCATTCCTTTCCAACACTGCCCTGTCCATTCACTACTCTCCAGTCCCCTTTCTATTTCTCACTCCACCCACCCCACTCTTCGCCCCACTCTCCACTCCCCTTTCTATTTCTCGCTCCACCTGCCCTCTCCATTTAACAGCTTTAACAAAATCAACAACAAGGGGCGGACGATTTTTCAGGTACGGGCGGGGACGATCACCACTTTTGATTTTATTTGGCCTAATGTGGAGGCCGAATCAGTAGAGCGCTGGCTCTCTATGCAGAAGGTTGGGAGTTTTATCCCAGCCGAGTCAAACTAATGACTTATAAAATGGATACTTTTCATTACCTAGCATGACACGTGACATTAATAGGATGCAACAAGGACTGTTTAGCACAATATCATAATAACGTGACTATGCGGGTTATCGCTATGGTGCCGGTGGACGAGTCTCCCAATGGGGCAGAACTATCAAACTCGCCATGAGTGCGCACTGTCACAAGTTGGTACCCATCCTGATATGACCTTATATGTTGCTAGGATGTAAAACCACAAAAGAAACAAACAAGTAAACAAAGCAAGGTCGCAGTTGTTGAATCCCTTGGGAGCTAGATAGTGGGCTAAATACAGACGGGAACAAGCTTCGTTGGGTTATGTCCAGCGCCACTTCCGGTAATGGCGGTTTACACAGAGGTCGGTGCGCTTACACACAGAAATACTATCTGTTATTGTGTTCTTTTCCCTTTAGTTTGAAAGTATGTTTGCTTATGCCTCGGTCACAAATGCGTTATGGCGTGCTTGCGGCGATCGTAAGTTGCCGCATCGGCCAGACCGTAATGGTGGGTTACGGTCACTATGTGGTCACCATGCGGTTTTTTGCTCGCTGCACGGGTTGCAGTTGTTTTAAGTTGTAGTTATCTTAACTTAAAAAAATCGCAACACCGCATGCCGCAATCCTGGCAATCTAGATGCCACAACACTCTCCAATCACCTTTGTTGACATCAATGAAAAGGGTGTAAAATGAGTATCAATATGGTTAAAAAATTCATGTTTGTGTGACCAATATTAAGAAAGTTATGACTTTTTTGGTATATAAATATGTGTATAAATTCAACACAAGCTGTACGATTCGTGAAGAGATAAACCACAGACCGCAATGCCGTGACATTAGCATAAACCGCAAGACACACCGCAGACTGCAGCACCATACGGCACCTGCAGCGTTTGTGACCTAATCATTAGAACAGCACATTCCGATGAAAGCATAAACTTTTCGAAACCAAAACGTTTATCTGCAGTAGATTTGATTCTTCACATTTAATTTAGATACTGATGCAATTATTAACCATTTATTCCTTCATATGCTAAGTGAATTTGATAGAATCTGTTAACTCTGAAGTAGCCTATATGGTGATCCGAGTTTTGACAAGCATGCCAACAATTTAAATACTTCAAATATCTCCTTAAATTAGCCATTTTAAATCAAAGTTACTTCAAACTGAGGTAGCGTAGATTATAACAATCAATCGAATATATTTATCTAACAGAACTTATTATTACAGAAACTCAAAAGAATAGGACTATGCAACTTCAAATTGTTTGCGGTGAGGACCCGTCTTACCCATAAGTAACAGTGCGCCATTGACTGGAGCCAACCCTTAATGGGACACCCTGGCGGTGGCGTCAGGTGTGGGATAAAATGAGCCCCCCCTCCCACCGCCTGCCTGCAGAGATCAAACAAAACTATATCTCCCGCAAAGATCAAACAAAGCCAGTGCCCAAGCTCCCAGCTGATGGCCATTGTAATTCTTCCCCCCAATGTCATGCTGAGTGAGTCATGCTGAGTGAGTCGCTTGTGCTGAGTGAGTCCTTTGCACTGAGTGGGTCGTTTGTGCTGAGTGAGTCGCTTGCATTGAGTGAGTCGCTTGCGCTGAGTGATCGCTTGCACTGAGTGAGTCACTTACACTGAGTGAGTTGCTTATGCTGAGTGAGTCGCGCTGAGTGAGTCATGCTGAGTGGGTGGTGCTGAATGAGTCATGCTGAGTGTGTCACGCTGACTGAGTTAGTCGCAGTGAGTGTGTCGGTCCTGGTGAGTGAGTCGGTCGCACTGAGTGAGTCGGTCATGCTGAGTGAGTCAGTCGTGCTGAGTGTATCGGTCGCGCTGACTGAGTCGCGCTGAGTGAGTCATGCTGAGTGAGTCACGCTGAGTGAGTCAGTCATGTGGTGTGCTGCTGAGTTGTGTGAGTGGTGTGGTACGTGAGTGGTGTGGTGGTGTTGCTGACTGAGTCGTGCTGACTGAGTTGACCTGACTGAGTCACGCTGACTGAGTAGCGCTGAGTGAGTCGCGCTGAGTGAACCGGTCGCGCTGAGTGAGTCGCGCTGTTCACCTCGGGGCGGTTCTGCTGTCTGGCCTCAGAATAAATGCGGCTTGGTGGCGCCTCACATCCCCGTCTGCGACGTGACGCGTCTAGATCTGTTGTCATAACAACCCTGCAATGCGCGGTGGATGCTATCCGACGGACCGATGCATGGATGCTATCGAGGGATGGAACAGCACGGATCGCAAACACCGATATCCATTGATGTTTATTCCGTATGTTTTTGTTTTACGTCCTAGCAACATCTAAGGTCATATCAGGATGGGTACCGACTTGTGACAGTGCACACTCATGGCGACTTTATAGTGCTGCCCCACTGGGAAACCAGGCTGCCAGCAAAATGATCTGATATCCCACTGTCACATTATCCTGATACTGAGCCACCCAGTCCTTGACCTATCCTAATAATGCCGAGCGCCAGGCTAGGAAGCGACAAGTGTAATTTCTTAAGTCATTGGTTTGACTCGACCAGGATTAGAACCCACAAACTCATGGGTTCGGATCTCCCGGTCTCACAAAACAGGAGACGGACGCTCTACTCATTCGGCCATCCCGTCTGGTCATTATTCTGTATGAGTCGGCAACCATGAACATGGTAATCTGTTAATGGCAAGTGTTTG